>JAULBU010016412.1:0-20932 GCA_032358235.1 Odonthalia washingtoniensis | reverse complement strand
CTCCCTGTTACATTTTGCCTTCGATGTTGTAGAATTTCTTTAATTGTCACTACATCTCTACACCTCTTGTTCAGTCTATTCCACATAGCACTACATCCAGGTGGCATAACATTTTCGAGGCGGTTTGTTATCGTAAGGGCCGAAGTCATCTGCCACCGTAGACCGTGCCAAGGACCTATCCATTAAATTTAGTGGTTTGTTGATGTTGACTTGGCAGGAAAAGAGATTCGTTTTGTTGATGTTGACCTTTCACCACTTTCCGATGAGCCTTAATCTCTTCGGTGTCTTCATCTCTTTTAGACAACATGGGATTCTTTTCCTTTGCCTTCTGTTTTTTCGCTCAAGGTTCTTCCTCATCACTACTGTCTAGGTCCATAATTTCACGTTGTTGACTTTTCTTGCCTCTCGTGTGTGCTAAAAGAATTCCACGAACACCAATTTCTCTTGTTTCTTTTCCACCATTCTCGCCCGTCATTATTTTCTTTGAAAAATTATTGCCTTATTTTCTGGACAAGTCTGTCATGGTGAGCAGTTACACGGGTAACCTGTTTTCCAGACCTATTTCCAACATCATACTCTAAAAGTATCATGTGATTGCAAAAGGTTGCATGAATAGACTGCTTCCGTTTCGTGTCTCTGATATGACAACGTCCATTAGTTGCTACATTGTCGTAGGAACTTACTCTTCTAGTAAATCACACTGACCGCACGCAATGGCTTCCATTGCGAAAATGTCTGCATAGACGTTGAGAAATTATTACCAAGCCAATAAAATACATTTGCATCAAATGTTCCCTTTTCTGTGCTTCCAGAATAAGCTTCAGCTGCATCCAGGAGGTACATTATAGTCTCCTTCGTACCGTTGATGATAATTTTGCTGTCCAAGTACGTCACCCCTCTTTCACCATAATCTTACCAAGTCCCAAACTGCGGTATGGTCTTGATCATTTCCATGACAGATTTGAATCTGACAAGCATCTTTTCCTCACGAGCATACCGTTCATATATTGAGGTGATTTTTGTATCAAGAAAATTTGTTCTTTCGATGTCCTTCGCAATATCCACTGTCATTGTTTCTCCAAACGGTATGTTATATTGTTCGGTAAAGGTCTCAGCATATCGTATGACACTGCTCATGAGGTCAATGAACGAAATGTCTTTTTTTTCTTTGACGATGATATGTTTCGAGACATGCAGATATTTATAACTTCCCATAGTGTCATTTTCGCCTTATCATTCCGTACGAGAAAAGCGACACGAATAAAATATATTTCCGGGGACAGTTCTTGATCCGTTGTGAAACTCTCGCACCATGACGGAATATTTTTCAAAATTATTCTGCGCAGTGGCTATGCCTGTTGGTGTAAGTTCTCTCGACGAAAATACAATACCATATATAGTGTGGAAGACGGCTCAGTCGTACATGAAGTCGACTCCTGTAACATTTGGCATTGGATATTATTTGGTGGTAGCGTGGGGTGTTCCATATGTACATTTCATATGGAACAAAAAATCTGGGAATAAGGCAGGTATGCCGCCACCTGTAGCATATTGCACTTTATTTCGAGAGCTTCGTGACTTTATTACCAAAATAGAGACCTGAATCTAGTGAAAAATGAAAATACTTCAGTCCTTTGCTGTATACATATGACATAACAAACGAAGGTGTACCTGACACCGACTGGTATAATTTACGTCAGAGACAGGTTTTATATGTGAAATGCATTAGCGAAACAGTTTTTATTGTTTACATATGAAGGGAAAAAACTGTGAGATACAATTAGGATGAACACTTTTGATTGTATTATCATTCCTGCACACTAAAAAATGGAATAGAAACAATTAAAAACGCCGACCGAGGTACATGGCTACTTGTTCATGTTCTGCAAAAATCTATAGATGCAACGACAGAACAGTCCCGAGCAAAAAAATGGGGACACGTATAATTGAAGGACAGGAAGGTGGTCAGTTTCTATACGAACGATTTATATCATACTCCTATCATGTATATTAAACAGCGCTTTGAGTATAATATTAGTTTTACTCACTCCTTATCTCCACTGCAACGATATCTCGTAACTGAATAAATGACTCGCACCACACTTTAAGTACCAAGTTGAGTTGAGGTATATAATTTGTTGATAAATGCAGTGAACAGGTTTGATCAGTTTAGATAGACTAATCACATAACGCGTGGAGAAAAAGTGTTCCTTTATCCATTTTCACTTATTTACTCGATGCGTCGATACAGAATTCTTATATGATATTAAAAAATAAAAACATTCCAGGTGAGGTCACATACTCCGTACGTGATTATAAAAGATGTATACCGACCCCATTATTGCAGCCGTTAGTTGATGCGAGGCTTAGAATCTTATCCCTTAGAGTTTTCCAACCATTGGCCCTCTTTCTAAACATGATGAAGAGATCTTTCTTTTGTACAGACATGTATTGTTATAAAATATTTACAGAACCCACCGACACACCTTAATATTTATGTCTTCTTTCTTCGAAAGAAGTCAATCCGAAGCTGAAGGCATTTGGATGTACACAATGCTGGACGGGGTTCCATGTCAACTGTTTCAATATCTTTCATCATGGAATTGAAATGAAGGAAAATAAATCGAACTTGTTACGACAAATCCTAAAAATAGATTCTAATATAACGAAAGATATGGGAAGTAAACGTTTTGGGAAATGCATAAATGAATTTGAATCCGCTTCTTCCTGTGGAAAACATGATTAATATTCTTCTTCTACATATCTGTTGCTCCGTAAATCTCATAAATCAACCGATGGGGTCTATCCATTGACCTTTGACGCGTTCCAGAGCGCAATGTATCAACCGCATTCTGTTGTACTTTCCAAAGTACCAGTACTTCAAGAAACTATAGAGCTTATATGCACTATTTCTAACCACGTTGATCTCCGTATTTGATCCGTCGTCGTCATTAATAATATTTTCCCTTTTTGTGAATACTTTGTTACCATATTAATTACTCCAATAGCATGGTGATCCACTCACAACATGGAAATATTCACTTCTCCATACACTGCCGTTGTAACATTTTTGTCTTTACGTTTCCATTTTTGGTTTAGTACGCGTAACATCACCCCCACTGTAGCCATATATGTCACCATCGTGTTTATTTTTGTGGCAATGTCAGTCGATATATTTTATTTCCTGACTTCAGTTCCTTCTGAAGCGAACGACGGTTCGATCAATTCGTCCTCCACTAATTTTCGATCCTGTTTTCGCCCGTCATTTGACAGGTTAGACGCCATCCTCCGCACTCGTTCGAATTTTTAAGTTGAACAAAACCCGATTCAGTTCTTGAAATGGTTTATTCTATTATATTATATAACGCAAATAATAAGACGTTGTTGATTCCTGTTACGCAATCAAATTTTCATTTTCAACTCTGCATGGAAAGTTACAAGGAAAGTTGCACTTTGCATGCTATATTATCTTCAAATTAATACAGTTTCATTTTCATTTATGTATATTTCATGCAGTTAATCAATATCTCTAGTACTTTTATTGATCTCTATATATCAATTGCAAGCAGGGATAATTTCAGGAAATGGCCTTATTGACCATGACCACTATAGTGATCATATGGGCATAAAAGTGGGTTGTCCTGCTACAACTTACTTTAACTAATTAATTATAGGAGTTCTCTTTAAGTAACCAATCATTCTAGCGGATATCAGTACGAGTCTCTAGAATTTTCAATCAACCAAATTGACCGTGTCGGTCCGAACATAATGATAAAACACCAGACCCGCTTATATATATATATATATTGCTTTTTCATATCTTAAGAGGCACCAAAAGACGCCAAAAACCTACATACAACCATTTACAAAAATATAGAGCGTCGTACAGCCTATTGACGGGTAATCTCCGGTACAGGATTAAACACGCAATCTTCAAGCGACACAACATCTTCACCAAGCACAATTCTATCAACAAACACACCATGTTCCACATACACAACAAATTCAACAAGCACAAAACTTTCAAACAATGCAACCAATACAACTAATACAACGAGCCCAACCAATAAAACAAGCGCAACCAATACAGCCACCTCATTCAATATAAAGAGCTCCAAATAAACGATTTATACAACCTACAACAATAAAGGAAGCAAGAGGCAGAGGTTGGGGAATCGTGTCTGCAGAAGAGGAATGTAATCATCTCGTGGACGTACACTAGTAAGTGGTGTAGGGGTAAGTAAAACATGCGATCCGATAGCTGGTTGGATAATAGGTGGAACACATTGCACATCAATAGTCATGGAAAATACTTCGTTAAACAATTCTTTGACCATAGATCCAGGTTCAGCCTGGCTCTATGGTCAAAGAATTGTAGATTAAGCTACTCTACGCACCTTCAATTAATAATATGAGAGTATGGTTTCGTATTTGTGTAATTTCATCAAATATGTGTAAGTTCATCATTTTGTTTACGGAAAACCTTCTAAAATCTAGGAGGAGATACAGTATTCTGTCAACATGTTCCGATGAAACACACTTCTCAGATTATGTATCAAGCAATTGTCTAACGCTCAGATTATATTCTGTATGTATATGCTGCTGAAACTGGTGTTGTTTATATTTTAGTAGCGCAATGTATGACCGAAGAGTTCACAGTCGCCTTTAGTGTTCTGTAGTCAGCTTGTCAGTCATTCATATCTCTTAATTGGTTTAAGAGCAAGACGTTTCTACACTTCATTTTTTATCAAGAAGGAACAACGCGATACAAGTTCCACTAGCCTTACTTCTTGGTAACTTGTGAACAATTTCGTCACCGAGAAAAACCCATTCCCTTCCTTTAATTTCTGTAAACATGCCACTCAGGTATTCTACTCAAATCCAAAGGGAGGTATAGATGGAGCAACAAATCGAAGGGAAAGTTTTCGTAGTTCAACGTCACACCGTAAATGGGAGCAGAAAATTGTAGTACAGACTTTAAAACAATTATTCGTGGAAAATTTCTTGCCTTGTCGGATGTCTGAAAGGCAGGGCCTCTTGGAAAATGATATATATTTCAGCTGAATTGAAATAATGAAGTTCATTGAACCGTTATCGGAATGCATCAAACAAAGTTCAGTCAACTGATGAGTTTTTGGTCGCTATTTCAAATAATCTACTGAACCATGCTTCTACGCACCAAAATGATATCAATGAGGCGGAAGATGAGTCACAGGGAATTAAGTTTTGGGGTCTGAAAAAGATGCACTTCTTGCCATCTCACATGCACAGAAAAGAAAGCGTCTCGCCTTTTTTCACAGCTCGGATGGCATAAAAATTCGTTTATTTATCCATGGACATGAGCCCAAGCGAGGAGCTCTTTTATATTGTGTCCTGTTTTGACGAAATACGGGATTATAGAGAGGTTATAGGTCTTCTTTTCGTTGCGATCTATTCTAAGTAAATATTTGTGCACCCACTTACCCTGTACTTAGATAGAGCTGATTTAATTTGTGGCGTTCAGAACATTTACTAAAGTTGCAGAAAAGCCCACAACTTCCGACAGCCTCAAAATCTCCAAATGTTGATGCAAATTCTGAGAATAACAATAATACCGAAGAGGAAGTGAAACCTGGTACAAGTTATTTAAATACAAGTAGTATCAATTATTTAACAGAATATTATTCTTAGAGCATCTCGAGTAGGGGTATACTTTGATTAATTTTGATTAATACAATTCGAAACGTCAAAATTTGGGCAACAATAATGAGTGTAAAAATACAGAAGCACACTTCCGGGCACTTTTCTGGGACCAAAGTGTGCTTCGACTTGTTCTTTTCCAACTTTTTCCATTTATACCGAAAAACAGGGTTGGATGGGCCAATGACATGGACAGACAATTTGGAAAGAAGACCGTTGAAATATGTACAAGGATAACCACTTCAATTGAATTTCAGTGTACATGACTTTGTGTCTATTTAGTTCTACGACCTCCCCGTTTGTTTGATTTTATTACCCAGAATGTTTAAAAAAATGTGGTTGAACATCGTATGTTGCCTCCAAATCAAATTGAAAAATAGGCACCACAACATTGTGGTCGAGCACCAAAAGTAAGGGAAATCTCAATTTCCCCATCCAGAGAGGTACCTCACGAACTCCCGCTTCAACCTTTTCGCATGTCATCACCATCAACTACAATACAAGCACAATTACAAAAAATGGAAACTCTCTGCAACTTTGATGACTCGGATGGGAAAGAGGTAACCAGTCATATATAGAGCAAGTTACCTCCGATGGCCCGAGGTGTCTTATAGAGGAAAAGCGGGTAAAATACGAGCAACCTAATGAAATCTAAATATCATCGGCGTACCCATGCCTATCATTACGGAGGCGATGCCCAATACTACGGAGGGAAATATCAGATTTAGTACAATTACCTACTAACACTAACTCTACTTTTCCCGATTCGAACAGTGCCGCAACTGCAACGAATTTAGGGAAGCGAAAAAGACGATTAAAAGGGTCAAAGAATCTAGCTCGCGATGAAATCTAAATTCAATTATAAGATGCGGAAACAAAGAGAGGGTAAGCACTTCAGTCCGAAATAGGCATTATACCTCGCAAAGGTGTGGATAAATTCATCACATGATGGAACGTACTGAAAAAAGGAAGACGAACTAGTAGTGAATAGCAGAATAATACGACTTAAACTTCAACGTCAAAATTTCACAGGTGGCACTGAGATTAAAGTGGCAACATTTATAGAGGGAAAGCCAAATGTATCCAGGTGCAAGAAAAAGTATGAACATTGTTCAACCATTGGTAATGACAGTGGAAAAGTACAAAAACTGGTAATGAATCTCTATTTTAAGGAGGACGGAAAAGGCATATGGAACGTATCAAATGGAAAAGTCATCCAAGTATATGCTAGTCGCCAATTAGGTATAATTTCATCAAAAATTTTGAGGGCAATGTGAAGAAGAATAAAAGAGGGTTATTTGTAACATTATGGGAAGGAACATTACAATTTATGGAAGTATATTCACATTACCACCACGAAAAATTGGATTTATTCAAGATAAAGACAATGAAGGCAACACAAGAGCTTGTAAACGACGGAAAAGTGTGAAAGATGGAAGGGGGTTTATTTAGTGGAAAGAGGATGAACGTAATGCTGCAGGTATGGGTGAGATGACTGGTGCAGTGAAAAGACTAACATGATACAGGAAAATGGCATATGGTCAGGAATCGGAAAGGAAAAACTATCACGACTACATCATTCTACAGTTACTCCCCAAACATTGTATCCAGTTTCAACAAATATTTAAGAAGTTGATAGAAAGAAGTACAGAGGCAGCGGCAGGTACTGAAAATGAAGGATCAGAAATTGGATGTAACAGCGGAAGAGCAGGAAAGCGTTAAAAGTAATTTTTCAGGTTTGCAAAGTCGTAAACCTGTTGTTTTATCCTTTGTTCCGTTTCTTGATTAATCTATTATTAATGTAGTACTGCACATTTTTTCGGTTTTGAAATCAGTTTCTCCCTCATTTACGTACATGATATGCAATTTATTTGTTAATCCGTCATCTAAATTCAAAGGTAATGATATTGCCCTTGTTCTAGAAATATCAGAACAATATTGATGATGTTCACATCTTGAATCAGGGTATTTCTTGTCTGTAGTTTAGTTCTCTTTTACTTTTTCTTTCAATTCAAATTGAAAATGAACCAGGAATTAAATTACACACATAATCGAGGTTCTGAACTACACAGATACCCTGACGTACTCTCAGCAGAGAGAAATGGCTTAGTAGTCGGTATATCCTCCAATAAAAAAAAGCACATATGCAGCACTTATTAATGAAACCTATATTTCATCACTCAAAAACACATTTGACTTCGTGTGGATCCATTCTAACTCAATTTAAATTCTTGACCAACCTCAAATTTAAAACCCCCGGTAAAATGGATTGAATAAGTGGTGAAACTGCAAGTAAATTAAGATCATTCTTCTTCCATGACCTTCCAGAAATCCAACTCCACAAATACAATCTACGATCACACCACTCCTCCACTACTATCATTGCCATTTTCCCCTCCTTACAATTTTGTTACTGCCCCTTTTGAGAATACGGGCAGTTATTCCGCACAATTTTCATGCAATAAATAATACCCATCACATCCGGCGAATCCCATCTGCTCATACCCTTCCTCAGCGTCCTCTAGCTTCTCCTTTGTAGGCCTTCTATTGCAATACATATTTCCATAAACATTTATCATGTCTCGAATGAACTGTATAAAATACTGTATAGTTGTTTCTTCCTACATCTCTCCATCATTATCCAATTACACAAGTACCTTGTCGTCAGTTTACGTATACATACTAAACATTTAACCTCGGTGGTATCACTGAAATAATTTGCAGAAGACCTCATTTCCAAAATTTCTGCCAGCGGTGTGGGAATTGAGGCCTTCTGCCTCCAGTGGATGCAATTGCAGTAGATCCATGTGAATTCGTAGGAAAATGTCACGCGCTACGCCAATACGTGTTCAAAAATAACTTGTTGGGATAATTGGAATCGCTCCTTAAATACTCTTGAGACTATGATAGGCGCAACATTATTTAAGGAGCGATTACAAACCTGAAGCGAGGTAATTCAACATTATTTTTACTTGCCTCTAGTTAGGTTTTTGAAACTTATCTCCCTCCCAACCCATGCTCTAACACTGTCCTAATCTCGATGCACATATTGAAGATGTTTCGCAACACCAAGTAGTATGTGTTGCATTTTCACACAAATTGCCACCGGCTTCCGCCGCCCCATTTTAATTTTCTCGATAATCCGATCCATTGTTGATGTGAAAACTACGGGAGACAAAAACGGAAACATTTATCAAATGTACACCATTTATCAATCACAACGCATGACGCTACTGGTCATCAATTATTTTAATTTCAAGAAATCGCAAACCTTTAGTTTTGCATCTATATATACTGTTAGCAAAATTACGACATTTTATATCATGGCAGCACCGCTAAAAAGACGCAATACAACGATCTCAACTCTTAATCAGATTCTCTCATTCGCCATCATTCGCAACACCTTCTAAAAAGTCCGCAGATCTTGGACTCGTGAAAATCGCGAAACTCAACAAACCTTCAGACTACATTCAGTGGAAACGACTTGTGTATGCAGTGATTTGCAGCTAAGATACCCTACTTGTTTGCTTCAACGACACTCCGCATAAAACTACTGTAATTTCATATACCAACTGCATAAAAGCAAACGCGAAGGCCAAGTCCACAACTGTACTTTGAATTGGAGATTCAAGTATGGATAAGACTCTCTTACTAGTCGATGACGATGAAAATTCGTCCAAAATTCTGTGGAATGATCTGCAGTGGAACTTCTCGGTATCTAGCAGTCAATGCGTTGCAAATATTCACGCAAAGCTTGAGGACTTCAAATGTTCAGAAGGTGCGAATTTGGATGATCAGGTATCCCAATTCATGTCATTAATTGATTAACTCGTCGGTTTGTACCTTCTCCTCACCGACCAAGACAACGTGACAAATGTAATACGCTCGATACCTCGGTCATTCGATGCTCTATCTATTTCCTCTACATTAATTACAACCTCATTTGATGAAATTATATCGGCCGTCTCTGCTAACACCGAACATCGCAAGAATATCAGTACTTGGAAACCGGTCAGAAACACTCCACAGGCTTACTTCGCTGGGCGTAACACCAAAAATTGGTGTGACATCTCCAATTATAGTGGTGGAAGGGGACGTTCTGTTCCCATCCGTGGCCTTCATCGCGGAGTCCATGGCAGTAGAGAACAATTTCAAAGACGGAACGATGAGAAGACCTATCACTATGGAAATCCGAGTCATTTCATTGAATTATGTCGTTTCCGTATTAATGAAGAAGATAATGGTCGCATTAGGAAGAACACCCATCACCATGGTGGTAATTTAAATGTACAATATTGGAATCGTCCCATTCAAGGCCTACTAGATAGTAACCAAGGTGGTCCTACAAAACAATACTGGAACCAAGATGAAACTCCTGTTTCCAACTACACCCAAGTCGACCAGACCTTCAATATTCCTCCAACACTACCTCTGAATATTCTTCATTTTCAATCGCCTCAAGAGAGAATGGTTCATATCAATTTTTCCAGTAACGTCGCCAAACTTGTAAACGAAAAGACAGACGGCTCATTCATTTACTATGGTTCCACTCACAATTTCTTCGATCTCCAGCCCTCCTTAATTGAGTATTAACGGATTAATTCCGAGGTCGTTCGAGTAGCACATGGTAACTCTCAAAGTTTTGGTAATGGTACAATCCATATATGGATTTCTTCTTACCTCATCACCAAGTCATATCAAGTCCCCGAATTTAACTCAAACATCATACCTGCCAACGTCCTCTCCGAATCATTCTATGTCTTCTTCACTTCCCTCATACTATGCGTGTGTTCTATTCAAACTTGTTTCCTTTGCCGATCAGGACTTTTTGTTGGAAACCGCTTGAATTGACAGACTTTACCCCGTGACGTACGATAAAGTCACAAGTAATGTTACTCCTAAAAATAATACAATGAGCGTCCAATCCATTCACAATTCACCTCTTATGGAAACTGGTATGGAAAAGTCGGCCACATGTCAGCCGATCGCTACGTAAATCTTTCTAACCAGTGAAATTACGTCCCCATCTTCTCAACATCAATCATCAACTTTCTCTAGCGCATCCCGTGTGTGACTTCTAATGCGAAGAAGGCACCAATTTCTAGGGTTGAAACGATGTCATTGCCATATTCATAGGTTCACTTTCATCTATCCGGTCCATTTTACCAATCTTGGTAGGAAATTTCTACGTCTCCCATTTCTTTGGACCTCGTACAGCCAAGTCAGACATCAGTCATATTTAGATGAAAGGTGATCGCCCATGTATAGTTCGAAACTATATATTGATGGTCGAGAATCACTTTTCAGCCCAAGTGTATACTGTCAAAAACCGAGTAGCCTATAACTCAAAGGAGAACCTGACCGCCATGCCCATTTCATTCTGTCAGAGCGCCGGAATCTCGATCAATACATCACTACTAACAGAGCGCAACGAACTGATCGAGCGACTTGTCAAGGAACATTTAACATGTGCTAGAGTTCTAATGTTTGTCACCTATCTTCCAAAAGAATTCTGGGGAGAATCAATCGCTCACGGTAATTGGCTTAGAAGCAGACTTCCTTCCTCTCGTATCAATAACAAGATCCCACTTCTCAGATGCGAAAATTCTGCGATTATCTACTTCAGTATTGTACTCGAGTTCAGGCTCATGACTACTCATTTATATATCGCCCACGAACAATCGCCAAGAAGGAGCTCCTTCCCTGATCTGAGTTGTCACGCTTCGTCGGTACGGAAAATGACACAAAGTTCATTCGTATCTTCGTAGTTGGTATGAGCGAAAATTTGTATTGTTCTCCGGTCAGACCTCCATTTGACAATGTCAAATATCCTACTGTCTGTCACAATCCTTCTTGATGAAATTTCAAGATAAAAATAGATCGAGGGGGACGACAGATGAAAGCTCGGTACATGTAACAAGAGTGTCGAACCACGTCGCGATTGATGAGTGGATCTCATCGTTTGGTGCAGCCGGTTTATGAATGTTGTCTGAAGATTTTTTGGGTTGAATTTCGTTATCCAGCTCAGAATTAATTACCAAATCACCCATTACGGTCGCCGCGCAATCGCCATTGTGAAGGCAGCCGGAGATGTAGGAACTAATGGCAACGGAAGGGTATCGGTGTCGAGGTATCCACGGTTTGTGGTCGCATTTGTGGCAAGCTGGTCGGTCTCGGATTCCGTTCTGCTCCATTTCAATAGTTCTTGAGTTTGCGTTGAATGTATATGGTCGATAAGGTTGAGATATTGTGGTCAGTGTTGGGGATTTTGATGATTCGATTTTAAGTTGTGCTGAAAGTTGTTGGTTTAACGTGATTGTGGACGCGTGCCGTATTGACCGTATCCAGTGAAGAACGGATTTGTTGTATTGATAGTTTGATTTGAGTGTTTGTCGCGAAGTTGCTTCGATTCGTTGAGTAAGTACATAGTTCCAAAAAGAGCCGATTTGAAAGTGTTGTATATATATTTTTCTGAAAGACGTTGATATCGGATTGTGATAGACCAGTCGTAAGCTGCGACCGTTAAACGTAAAATACGCAATTTGTATCCATCATTTCGGAATTCGGTCATACATTGAGGTGAAAGACGGTAAACTAAGAACTCCAGATGTATTAAACCTTGTCGTTCATCCATGATGGATTCTTCGAACATCAAGGCTTGAAATGTCAGGTTGTCCATCCTTGTTTGTACCTCGAGACGCCGTGCGTCGCTGTCTAATTCTTTAAGCATTAGTTTGACCATATTATCGTAAGGCATTTTGGTGGTTGCGTTGATGAATAAAAGATTGCGCGGGGGTTCCGAGGAATCATTTACGAAAGAGGATGCTTTTTGTTTCAATGTTAAGTATATTTGGGGGGATAGTTGCCGTAATCGCGAATTGTTAAAATGGTCCTGCCATCGATGCCGCCTGAAAAAAGACGGTCTTTAAAATGTTGAGACATTGCGGGAGAATGTTTAGAATATATGTCCTGCATTGGTGTCGAAGTGTTTCTGGTTGTAAAATTGTCGATCGTTGAAGGAATATCTTGGAGAGATTCGTGCGCTTGTGGGGATTATTCCAGTTTTGCACGATGTCTCACGAATGGCATTACCTTCGCTTGGTTAGCAGTTGAACGATTGTTGATTGGTGTGAAGGGATACGAAGATACAGGATTGGCGGGAGGTGATTGGAAATATACGTCATCGGTTGAGTTTGGTGACTGTACCGCCACAATTTTGGATGTAAGTGTTCTGAAGTATCATCGGGTTGGAGTATTTGAAGGAAGCAATCCAGATGAGATTCAGAACTTTGTGTTGTGATATCTCTAACGAGTCCAGGTCCAGTTTAGTCAGAAGATCCAGGGACGGGTCCGGTACCTTGGATAATGTAGCTATGTTTCGAAGTATTACTAAAGTTGTAGTTGGTGAAGTAAAATATGTTTCAGTGAAGAGATCCGTTGTGGTCGGTAATGATGATCTGAACTCCTCCATTAATTCCGATGTTGTCGGTATAAAGGTAGAGTTAGCTGTGGTCGGATATACTTCCAGCCAATCAATATCTGATGCGATGAGGTCCTTTTTTAATGGTTTTTGTACCGAGTAGTTGGTGCAGCACCTGAGATAACGGTCATGACGGGTTATTTGAGATTCCGTAAAAGTAATTGATAAACCATGAGCAGTAGATGGTGAGGAGGGAGGTTGAAGAGAGCCTGAAGTGTTATCGGATATATTGGTAGAGGTCCCTGGTGAATGAAGAGGAGAGAGAATTTGAAGCCCTTTTTTTCTTTAATTTATTTTTGCCAAGTACTTTATATCGGATTGTCCGAATCCCGATTGTGGAAAGACTCACCAAACAAATACACGATGTCTGATTAGTAGAAGTACAATATGCCACTGGTCGACAGTCGTCGAAAGCAGTAGAGCGCGAAGGTGCGCATTGAAAGATTGATTCGCGTCTGAGGTGAGGTTTTCGCACAGTGGAATCTCGAAGAGAAGCGTTTGAGTCGTATTCGGGCGATGTGTGCGTATACGGCGAGATAGCGGATCGCGAGCATGTGTATGTGATAATATGCATAATCGAGATCAGTTTTAAAGGTGTCAATCTATGAAACTGTCAGCAGGTATATTTCAAAGGTAAAACTCAAATCAAGCACACGAAATCAATACAGTAAATATTAAACAGTAGACAATCAAAGCAGAAGGCAATCAAATCAGTAGGTACACAAAGCAGTAGGTAATGAAGGCACACAAAGCAGGAATAAATCAAAGCAGGAGGTAGGATTCTATGTCGCACAGTCTCAAAACAATCAGTAAAATGTGTCGCAGACACTTCGTTTTATTCGGTTCAGTTCTCTGTTCTTGGTTGTGTTTTGTTTTTTGTTTTCAATCTATTTACATCAGCAGTCAGTATTTATAGACTTCACGTCATCTATAAATTTTGACATGTTTCAAATTATTGTTTGGACTCTCTCAGTGTCCAAACAAGTAATGATAATTCAATTATTTCCACTTTCGGAATCATTTACATTATTTCTTGGAACCTCGCAGTCCAAATAATGCACATCTTAATTGTAGTTTTTCACTAAATTTCAACCTACAAATTCTTAATCAATTTCAAAAAATCATATTATTCATAGATAACAATTTATTCGGCAGATGATGAGAAATATGAGCGACGGTTCGGAGCGTGATAATGGAGCGACGGTTCGCTGATGATAAAACGATCTTCGCAATAAGACCAGTGTTGTTGAAATAACTTGACGTGAGTATTCGTTATTGTTGAAGATATGTTTTATTGAAGAGTAAAAAGGAGCAAAAGAGAAGAAAGAAGTACGTGATATTCTTTGTTATATGATTCTTATGTTGTGGAAAATAAGGATCAGCATCGAAGTGTAACGGCACAAATACTGTGTTAGCGAAGACAATATGATCAGCTTGATTTGATTTGATACTGTATAGCGAAGACACTTGTTTTGAATTAAATTGGCGTTTCATCAGAGATGGCACCTATACTTATTGGTCACTTGATGCATTACAAGTATTCATATGCATATTTTTCTTAAAGGGTTGCTCTCTATCGGTGTCTAAGAGCATCTCCCACGGTGAGACCTATAACTTTTGTCTCTAAAATTTTATTTTGAAACGTGTTTCAATTTCATAGGTTGGTTGTAAACGTGGTGAGGGACGCCGTTAAATTTGTTTTCTAAAATTAGGCTAATGTTCTGCGGTGACTTCACATTGTGCTCTAAAAGTCGGCACCCGATTAAGCTTAGAAGAAAGCCCCGAACTGTTTCCTATCGAAGTGACCCATCTGAAAAAATGAACGATAGTGAAGCAACCGAAGATATCATGCGAACAGCTGCCGCCGCCTTTTGTATGATGGCCACATCCGCCGTAACTGTAATTCGTAGAAAGAAGGAAAGAAAGAAACGAAAGCATGGCGGTTCAATAACTGGGCGTTCACCAAATTGGCCACTAGATCGATATGATGGCGGAAAACGACTTTTGAATGATTATTTTATTGGCGAGGATACAGTGAACGCAACAACGGGATCTGTTGGACATATCTATACGGAGGAAATATTCGAGCTACGTTTCCGTATGCCAAGTTCTGTTTATACCCGCGTTAAGCAAGCTGTGCTTCAAGGTGACCCTAAATGTTTTTCAATTTGGCCATGAAGCAACCGGTATTCCATCTGCAGCTACAGATCAGAAAATTGTTGGAGCGCTGAGACAGATCAGTCTTGGTATAGGGGCGGTTGGTTCAGTGGAGAATTGCAATGAGGAGTGGATGGACTGCAGGTACTTATATCAGTGCTGAGTAGCGTAGATGGAATTGAGTTAGTGAAGTCGCTGTTCATTGTTGGTCATGCTATGAAACAGATGTTGGGGAGTTGTAGCAACGGGTGAGTGAAAACACAAACAATTGATGAAGGTGACAATTCAATGTCTGTATAGGGTTTTCAAAACACCCCTAAAATAGTTTGTAAAGACTAATTTTTACATTCACATTTACAGAACGCTGCAAGTTTACAGTTACGGATATAGAGTGACCCCGTTCCGCAGAAGAAAACTGTTTTCAATTTCGCTGTAAAATCTGACGATTTTTTTTAATTTTTCAGATTTACAGTTATAGGTCTCACCGTAGGAGATGCTCTAAGGTTGTCGCAGCGACTGTACATCTGAACTTGATCTCGTACTATACTTTTAGTGGTCTGACAACTGGGGCCGGGTAGCCGTAAAGTCTGTGGTCTTTCTGACTCCATTCGATAATCCCACTAAATGAATCATTAATAATGCACTCTTGAAAAACTTCTTGTTTTTGTTTTGTTAAAGACGCAACGCCATAGATTAGGGTACTTATAGGCTACTGAATCTCATTTTTACGAGTAGTTACACAGAATGTACAGTACATTCAATGGGTTCCTGCATTTCCGTTCTTTATACAATTCATCGTTTACACTGGTCGGTACTCTACAATTAACATACAGAAATACTTTGATTATTGTGAGAAAATCTTCCGAAAATCATAAAAATCATTTATTCCATCACCATCATCTTCTCCTCATAATTATCAATAACTACCAAGAACAACTTCACCAACTTTTAACACCAACAACTGAGCATTGTGGTCATGGACATGTAGACCATCCTTATTTCGGGATGTATTAATCAAATTTGATTGCAAATACATCATCCGGTTCAAATTC
This sequence comes from Odonthalia washingtoniensis, assembly GCA_032358235.1. Classification (NCBI taxonomy): domain Eukaryota; phylum Rhodophyta; class Florideophyceae; order Ceramiales; family Rhodomelaceae; genus Odonthalia; species Odonthalia washingtoniensis. The sequence goes on along the minus strand of JAULBU010016412.1, from coordinate 4,564 downwards.
TACTAATGCAACAAGTATGAACATGAATATTGATCTTGGAGATATGTCTACTTCAAGTATTGGTACTATTTCTTGTGGTGGTATCAGGGAAGAAGTAGTGGAATTCATAGTGAGAGAATTCCAGGTAGAGTTACAGCTTAAGCAGGAAGTACAACGCCAAGGAAACATATACCTTCCAGATCGATGGGTAGTGGTGGTGTAGTATCTGAACTTTCAGGACTTACGTTAGGCGGATCTGCTCGATTGTCATGTACTGGTTTATTGAGTAGGTCACCATCTCCAAGAGAAGGAAGTGGTGTGTATCAAAAAAAAAACCGTTTCTGGAGCCGATGAGCCAATCAAAACTTGCCCCATGTCGGGCCACAAAAGCCACGAAAAGCAACACCGTCACAAAGGGCGATGCCGGCTCTACCCTGCAAGGGACGGGCCCCGTTCCTAGGTGCACTGGCAGGGGATTGAACTCCCAACCGCTCGTATAGCAAAGGGTTTTCCGACCACTAAGTTACGATGCTAATTGATGGCTGGTCTATTTTAGTATTGTTTTAAAGGCCACAGATTACAGCTTGACAATTTATTCACCGCCAGCCGTTTCGTATACAAATACGTGCACTGTGTCTTACCGAATAAACTTGAGATTTTTCCTCCCCATCATCGAAGGCTTTCCCTAAGCACCGTTTTTATGGAATCCTTCTGAACACCAACGTCTTCACCCTACCAACAAATCACCCACGGATTTGTTATATGGTGGAGGAATGCAACAGCATTGAAAGAGTGGTGTCGGTGGAAGTAGTCATTTACATGTATTAAATGAATTTCTTTCACTTGTGAATCATGAACAGTACGCACATTCCAACATGAATTTTACACTTCAAGCGCAACTACAGCAACAATCACAGCCAAGTAGGTCTGGACTCGGAGGAGCATTCTCAGCAATAGGTGAGTTGGGAAATAATTCTGGAAGTGCATCTGGATCCGGACTACCTGATGTCAGTAGTGGTGTTTCATATGCAATGACTAATTTGGGAACGATGATACCTTCCTTGAATCTGGGCGGCACTCCTGTTTCAAAGTCTACATCTACAACAAGTGGTGAAGTTAATATGCCCTAAGAGACAATCATTGTACGAAATACAGGCAATACGGGGTCCTATTTGTACATGACATATGTTCAAATATGTGCCCAATCCTGTTAATACTGGCCCTTTTTTTACACCATTTCAACAGTCAAAAATCTGAGTATTCCATTTTAGAACTACTGTTGATATTCTGATTGGCTCATGTGAAACAATGTGAATCGAAAACTGTTTGAGACTATTTATGAAATAGATTCCGCGTTATTTGTACAGTACAATACAGCTTCTTATTTGTTAAAGTGAACCAATGATAATTGTAGAGACAGTTTGCGTCTATGTCTGAAATTATCTACGCGTGGATTTTGATGCAGTACAGTTGTGGAAATGCATAAGTGCAAAAATGACACATGTCACACGTATATTGATAGATTAGTAAGACAGAATGAAATTAATTGACTGCGGAAAATTCGAAAACAAGTACGGACGGCATAACGGCGATAATCAAAATGAAGCGGGAACATTGTGATGGAACAATGCACACGGCGAAGAGACACGGAACGCGATCGAAAATAAGAATGATGGAACGGTCACGCGTGCGCATGGATGGTAAACATTTAGGGGTTTATATATGGAAGGCGGAATAATAAACATGTGTGAAAAGAAAAGGAGAGTCCACACAGACGGCAGATGCAGAAATCTTTTGCGTCTTGCACCACATCATCAGCGACAAATACATTCTTGACCATCTGAAGGGAAGCACAGACGAATTACATTATTCACGGAAATCTTTTATTTCCACAGTTATGGGCCCGTATGTATCTCATCGGAGGCAAGATAGTATTCAGGATGCGAACCCGATGAAAGCGCCAAGGTTCATGACTGATGTTACAAGTAAGATGGCATACCGTGATACCTTGCGACTTTGGATCCGCATGGTAAACGGAAGAGTACAGACGGACACGAAGCAAAAGGCCATATTTCGAAGCACTGGGCACATTGTGTATATGACGGTCGACGAAAAATTTGAGAGCTTCTGAAGCAAAGGGAAAAGCTCGATACGTTGAATATGGACTAAGGCGCCGAGGATTTGAATCGATCAGAACTGATCGAGATCGTGATTGAAAACATTGCGAACGAATCGCCGAATGAGGCTGTCATGCGCTGGGTAGAACTTTTGTCAGACATAGAGATGTGCCAGAGGGGCGATACAGAAACAATTCCAACGTTTGTGAACAGATACAAGGGAGCTGCGACAAAATAAGTTACCAGACGGCGGAGCTAAACGATTTTGTAAATCGAAAATTTGAGATTATAATGATGCGTAATTCGTAGTTGTCGTGGCACACCGTGAATTTGATTACTTTCCAACTAACGACGAATAAAAAATCATCCAGCCAAATAGGAGAGAATGTGGAGTTATCACTGACGACACAGGAGGCAGTACGCATAAAAGAAATGTTGAAGGATTAAGATCAATCACACGACGTATGAACAGTTAGAAAAAAAGAGAAATGGCAAGTGAGAAAGAAAGTGAGAGAACGGGTGTATTTTCACGTTGGATGATACCGCAAAGTCTCTATACCAGGTTAAATCTGAAATATCCCCTGAAATATTGATACTACAGGTTTTCTTGCTTCTAGGAAGGAGAACGTATGCCTATGAACCAAGAGACAAGGGGGATAGTATCTGGAGGATTAAGTCGGAGAGCAGATGTAGTGGATTAGGCGAAGCCGGACATTGGTTCCGTGAAAGACCAGAATTCGAAGCCAAGGTTGATGAAAAGGACAGAACAAGCATAGTGAATGATAATAAAATCGATAGGCAGGGTCCGTATTATGTTGGAAGGAAATGGGTATTCGCACGAAGAATAGAATATTAGCGCGGTTTTTCGTCCAGGGGGGGGGGGGGGGGGGGGGGGGGGGTGTAGCACAACGTACTGACGCCAACCAGATTTTAGATGAAGCACATGATGAAGATGATGGAAAGTTGTTGGCTATATCATCATAGTGCGCCAAAGAAACTTGGAGCAGATCCAGAATTTTCCAAGCCATTCTTTGAGAATTTACTCAATGAGCAGGGAATTGAGCTCAAACAACGGCCAACAAGCTCACCTTACGAGAAAATGATGTTAGAAAGGAATAATTGTGTCTTCAAGGCGGTTACCGAGCGTATAGAAAGGGAACGAACTGATAATTATACGTCAACTATAGTTTCAAGATCGTCGTTCTTTACTAATATGTTTCACAGTAATTAATTGCTCAGTGCTTTTCAGATGGCCAGAGGTTATACACCATCAATTTTTGGAATTCCTTGTACAATCGTTGCCACGGATATATTGAATGCGCATATTGAAATATTCGCAACCCCTGCGCTACAAGGAGCGATGCGTTCCAATGACAAAAAAGTGGAGCCAATGTCCTCTTATGAAGACGGAAAAGTGTATGGGTGTTCTTTAAAACATCCAAAAAAATGAAAAAGTTAGGTGGATGTAGGTAAGAGTATTGGAGGCAGAAGAACATTGTGTGAGATTCCGCTGCAATAAGAAGGGGCCACAAATCACGATTGCATAAGAACTTCTACGTATAGAACAGGACAGAGGGTTGGCTAATGATTTATTCAGCAAGTAATGGGAAGAAGAGCTATATGTATGGAAAGAACTAACAGCAGTCACGAGTCGGAGGCTGCTATGGAGCACCATTACGATTTTACCACAAATTGTGAGTAGAAGATTGCGGATGAGGGAAGGTCTTCGAACAACAACAACGGAGAAGAGTATAAAGGGGACGTGTCGATTACCGAAATAACAGTGACAGACGACCCACCTTCAGTTAGAAATTCGTCGCTTGAAAAGACAATCATGGAGGACGTATTTGGAAATGACGACGACAACGCATCACCAGCGAAGAATAGAGCTTCTTTCATATCTACGATATCATTGGGCACACTGGAGAAAGACATAGGTCACTCTTCAGCAGTCGGACTGGATCAAGATGAAGAACTTATTTCAGGTGAGCAGAATGTACTGGAACAGGTTTACAGCGAGGTCGGAAGTGAGCAAGTGAAGTAGAAAATAACACTGAATGACGATAATACAACTAGACTACGTGTACTAGTTGATTCACAGTGTGTTTGCAGGCGGTGATTAGGAGAGTCGCTCAGCGTACTGCGTGGTCTTCGATAATACGAAAAAAAAAGGTTTAATCGGTGGGTAAGTAAATGTCGGTATCGGGACCCGGAGAACCGAATGTCGTTTGTAGAAAGGTCTCCCTTTTATATTCCTGGAAGTGGAACCTTCCTCTCATTATCTACAGAAATTTGAACAGGCATGTAGTCGGTAGCTTCTGCGACCATGGTCGAAGGAGATCTGATCGTTCGTGCGAAAGTCGCATGCGAAGTAGTATTAAGAGACTCGACGACAGAGTAGATGTAGGTATGTATTAATGATCGTTCGTTTGGCAGCAGCATACCAAGTAATATTAAGAGACTCGACG
>JAULBU010016401.1:0-20934 GCA_032358235.1 Odonthalia washingtoniensis | reverse complement strand
CACACTCCTGGCGGGACTTGAACCCGCAATCTTTGGCTTAGGAGGCCAACGCGTTATCCATTACGCTACAGGAGCCTCCTCATATGTGCACGTCACAGTTGTTTACAATCATAATTACGGTAAAAATGGTGATGAAAGTGATGGAAATGACGCAACTGAAAATGAAAATGAAAATGAAAATGGAAATGGAAATGGAAATATAAATAAAGTGGGTTGTTATTATCTAGCGATATAAATAGTGTGTGTTGAGGGTCGATATTGAAGGGTGATATTGGTATTACAAATAAATATGGATGTGCGGCGGATGTTAAGAAGACTGGCTGAATTGGCCGGAGTAGGGTATTTTCTGTTGCGTTCCTGAAGATGTTGCGAGAAGTAGGTTCTCGGAGAGGTATACTGACTTATAATGGGAGATTTGAGGCCAAAGAGCAGCAATTGAACATAATTATCTGATGAGGCGCCGTTTTTGAATTTGTGGAACCGCGTCTACAAGTTCTCGTTTTTTGGTCTTCTATCCTTTTTATTACTCGCCGTGGATTCGCATAGGAAATTATCTGTCTTTCAACAATTTAGACAGATGTCGCCATTTTTCGGTCTGAGCTGTATTTGGCGATTTTGTGGACAATTTTCGTTTCTCCATGGAATACTTTGGTGGTAATGACCCTTTCGTGGCCTGTTGAACTAAGTTCCCCTGTGATTTTATTTCGTTTTTTCTGTTGTAACCACTAGTGTTTGAGTGACATGAATATCCAGATGATATAGAATTAAAATAAATTAGGCTGTCATTTTGTTTCCTCCTATTGTCAATTAGTTCTTTTGCGTAGTTCAGTCGTGTGACATCTTTTCCATTCTTAAACCTGTAATGAAATAATGTATGTTACACGTGTAATATGTATAGATCAAGCTTTTGCACCAACTTGAACGACCCATTGTTTTACACACTAGAAAGTGTATAAAAATGTCGAGAGTCGTCTGTAATGGATTGTTCGCAAGAAAGAGATGGAAACCAATAGGAAGGAAAATAACAGCGAGAAATTTATCAAGATATAAAGAAACGAGCATACTGGGTATCAACAAGAAGATCTTACACATTCTATGTGTTACAAACACTTTATAGAGGACCATTGTTGGCATATGGCGATGCTAAATGTGTCACATAGGTGACTTGGTGTTGGTTCGGATACAGTAGCTTGGTGACATCACTTTATCTTTTACATGTTGATTGAACCTACTTTAAGACTAGCAACACTAATTTTAGAGAACATTGACACGTGTGATCGGTTTTATGATTTAACCAATTAGGTTTTCAATTAAATTTTGGGAGATTGTACATCAATTTACATATCACGGTAAGGTCAATTGGAAATGAGACCAGCGCGTGTAACTCACCTGACAATATGCGAGATTACTTTAGTGTATCAGTACCTATTGGAACTTTCCTTTTGGGAGGAAGGGAGAGGAGGTAAAATTCAATAAATATTAACAAGGAGTGCAAACATCAATTTGATTATCACACCGAGCATCGGATCCAAGTTTAAGGGAAGCACCCATTGAGTCACTACATGCACGATACCAAGCTGAAAAGTTGGTCGTTTCAGCGCAGGTGCTCAGTTGAGATAAGCCACAAACCACGAATTACAGTTGGTGACAGACACATAAAATTATTGTAAAAGTCGAAATTACGTCAAAATTACGTGGTCAAAGGTGATAGAGAAGACTAATCGCCAGCAAGTGCGATCAAAACGTCCATTATAAAATCTGCGTAAAAGTAGAAGAGACTAGAGGATACGGAAGCAAGAAAAACAGTTCATAGAACGGGAAATACAAATTAAAAGAATAAAACCCGACTCTGGAGGCATAAGGCGATAGGGAGGCTAAAGACAATAACACATTGTAGCTAAATTACTATTGGACAGCGTTATCCCGGTGAGACCCCATTGACACTTTTATGAATGGCAACTGTCTACTTATGTAGTTTCCGTTTACCAGCCTCTCTAAATCTAATAATCACAAGCGTACTTAAGACTTTAATAGTCGTCAAAGTCCGACTCAGATTTCATGAACTAATCTCCTTTGGCATTTGCCTTCATCTTTCCATACAGACGTCCGTCCTGATTCCCTCCCTTCACGCGTACCCCATCTCAACGAATGTTAGCCCAAATCCGTTCACTCTTTCAACTATCTTCTCCTCACGAAGCAGCTACTAAATCCATTGTTCTTTGATCCATGGTACAAATTCGTGGATCCCACGGCCCCTAGTCATTAAATTCAACCTCGAACTCCAACTACTGTGAACTGTCCATTGGGACGTCAATAAGGTACCAAATATATCCAGTTTCGTCGTTTTGTTCATCTTCCCCCTTTCCGTTGGATCGAAGTAAATACGAAAGCTACTGGCGAACTAAAGCTAAGAATACTCTTCTTGTACTATATTCTGTTCCCTTTCGGAGCACATTGAACAACATGTTCCATTGATTTTTTTTCTTTTAACGTGTCAAAATAATGTCAAATAGTGCGAACTATTTGATGAATGTTCGACCAATTCGTGCGACCGTGTGTGTGTGTGGTTTGTGGAGGAGGAATGAAGGGAAGAGGGAAGGGAATACGGGATTGGGTAAATGATGAAAGGCTACTAATCATATTATGACTAAAAAAGAGATAGTAACATATCTTACAAATATGACATGATTTTAAAGATCTACGATGACGATGCATTGATGTACTAATATCAATAATAATAATGACGGTGACGAATATATTAACATCAATAATAAGATGACAAGAGATGGCGGTGACAACTATATATTAATATCAATAATAAATGACAGGATGATGACGGTCACGATTGAATTAATACCAATGAATAAATGACAAGATGACGGCGATGGCGATCAATAACAATAATCAATGTAAGTATGATAATACATCAACAATGAAGAAGACATGAATGTACTAGCGACGGCAGAGTAAGAGGGTAGAACATAATATATGAGAACCAAAACAGAAAGCGCGTATAAGATCTCCCGCAATAGGACAACTGAAAATTATACATCGTACACAGCAAGGAATGATGACTTACAAAATGCACAGTTTACATGAGGAAACTCATACCCAAGAAATCTAGTCGGCACTGTACAGGATAACAAATCACCACTACAGTAAGCCTATGCAATAACCGAAAAATAAATCAAGTTCGAAAACCCCACAACAGGATCGGTATCTGATGATAACAAGGAAAATTTGACTAGTTGCGTGCACAAAAACACGTGGATGTTCCCGCAGAAGCTAGTTTTATTAATTAGAACTATCTCTATTTTACAGATTAATATAGTTGTCAAAATCATTTAATAGATTTGGACATATTGGTATTTAGTTCACACCGTGAAAAGGGAAGAATAGAAACCAATAAAAGACAGACAATATCAAAAGGATCACTATCACGCGAAACAACAAAAAATTTACTTCATATGTCAATTCAGATGTCAATTTAGATGACAGGAATCTATACTCAAAAACATCATCAGGTTAGATAAAGCCCATCGCTGGTAGCAAAGATAGTCACCGCGCGTACTTCGCGGAATATATCGACTCCCGTTATTAGCCCTGAACTGGGAAGGACACCCTTCGTACCTTCGACTGCATATCTGTATGGATACTTAATTGTACCAGGATATAGTGTCATAACCGCCATCCCACAGCACGGAACACAACCCTAATAAAGGTTTGAAACCACGCTAATCACACTAACTTCTCCATCGACTACTCCTCAGAACCACCCTCACTGGAGATACCTCGATAGCCTACCACTCGCCGTCAGTTTCGACAAGTAGTAGATTGATACATCATTTCGGCTCATAAATTCATGGAATTTTATAGCATTCTTCGTCTTCCTTTGGTCATCTTCGGCCGTTCGTAGTCTTTTTTGTAAGAAGGAGATATTTTCATTTAACCGTATCTTCACAATCTCTGGTTGTATAAAGGATAGTTAATTCTTCTCTTCTTCTCACCAGATCGAGTAGTACACATAATGTCAGAAACAGTCCATGTTGGCCTTCATTTTTGAGAAATTTATAGGTTCACCCACCAAATTTGTGTAACATTTTCTCATAATAATTGTACACAAAGGCCCTAAAATAAAAATAAGCCTCCAAAGTAATTAGATTATTTTGTACCATATGACTGCATGTAAGATTGCAGTGGTCGGAAAGTGCAACTTCCGTAAGAAGAGACATTATTTCATTATTGACGTAATAAAAACCTTGGACAAAGTAAAATATTTGACTTATTTTGGGTGATCCCTACCATTGGTCATGCCAAGAAAGGTATGATATTTGTACAGTAGAACAAGAAATAGGATGAATGATAATGTGGTCTTTATTCCAAAAACGGTACCCTTTTAATTAAAACGAATGTTTGAGAAATGAAGGATAGAAGAAACCTATGATAATTACTTGGTGTGACAACTTTGTGTAAATAATCACCAAAAACATATATCATAATGGGGAGATGATTGTAAAATCACATCATTACGTGATTTACAATGGTACTATATGGAGGGCAATGGCGCCTTTGTGACATTGGAAAGAGTACACATTTGGGAACAATTTTTATTAATAACTTTGTTCTGTATGTATATTATTTGAAGATAAGATTATTAATAACGGCACTCTACATGTATATACATGTAGACTTTTCTGTGAAATGTTGCACACAATTATGAAACAACGAAACAGACAACACCATGTTAGGTAAAAACGTATCGTGGTGTGATATATATATATATATATACCATGTTTCTTTTCCAATGAAATTTAAAACAGAATAATGTGTTAGAAAATTGCAGTTAATATATCGGACATGTTAAGACAATAAAAGAATATGAAACCACTCTTATATATTGTGCCAATTTTACCATTATGTGATGATCATACCTGAATATGTTATAGAAGCACTGTCATTCGAAAATTGTCTCTCAAGCACCACCATATAATTGATAAAGATCAGAAGAATAGACTTAAATTTATGTTAACGATGGGAGGCGAAAGAAAAATTCGATCGTCTCTCTGGGAAGCGCTGAGGTTATGATATTCAGAAGGAGAAGAATGGATAAATATTATTTGGAGGATGATCAAAACTCTAGGTCGGGCTGTAAGAATTTAATTTTGAATAGTTTAAAAGTAAAGAAGTTAATTTCAGAATTAATTCCTGTTTCATTTTTGAACAATTTGAAGCAGATTGGGTGGGGATACAAATGACGGTGAACATAATCAAGATCGTCACAGGGCGCAGTTCAAGATCAGGTCTTTATAATGCTTATATACATCGAAGTAATAGTGATTATGGGTAGGTGAGAAAACTATAACGGACTTGTTAAGACAAAAAGAAACAACTTTTACCTATTGTGCTCCCAACTACTTTCTAAAACATGTGTCTGGCTGTGTAATGTAGATATTATTTGGATGTTGCATATTTTGTTCAAAACTGTTGATGTTGTCTAGTCGGTAATTTGATAATGATGGTTAGAGAAGACATGTTAATTGGTTCTAATACGCGTGGATGCTACATGCATCGGGGAAGGCCCAGTAATAATTTCAAGTAGACTTGAAATAATCATTTATCAATACTAAAAAACTGAAATGTCATATTTCGTATAAAGGAAATAAAACTTTAAAAATACCTATCTCCTTCTTTTCGGTATCGGTAGAGTTACATCTATAATTTAGAAAAATTGAATGAAAAATGTCCTGCCATATTTTAAAGTATGTTGAATCTTATCCTGTTCTTGGAGAACAGGATAAGATTAAACATACTTAAAAATAGTTATTTTCTTCATATTTCAGATGAGTCATCTTAAATATGAAGGAAGTAAAGAAACGACGTTTAATATATGAATATATAAAGACAAATTAACGAAAGTTTTTCGTATAGATAAAAAGACTAAAACTACAATAACTGTTAATTGTTGATGATATATATCCTATCTCAATAAAATTTACAGCGGAAAACAACGGCGTCTCAATAGGAAAATAAAATTAACTTCACAAAGCTACCAATTACACTAAAACGTAGTTATTTATGTCACGAAACTGATGCAAGAACCGTTGATGGTGATGAAGGAAGAACTTTTTGTAATCTTTCTGTATACTTGTAATTTTCAGAAAGTAATGTTATAGAAGGCAATTTTTCAAGTCTATTTGTTGGTAACGATGAAGATGAAGGAGAATCAGAATTCATTTGGATGGGGGTGGCAATCTAATGGAAACAGAAGGAAATGACTGCGTAGCTGCTGCTACTTTTTTCGGGGACTAAGGACTGCCAGTAGGATTAGACTATGTACACGAAAGTAATGATTACCATTAATAAGATCATCAAAATATGAAACCAATCAAGTTTACGGATGCAAATTTGTTATCGGTAGCACTATCGACTGTTTCCAGTCGATTAAAAAATCCAGTATGAGATTTTACGTGGTCTGTTAAAGTATGATACATGTGTCGACTGCAAACCAATGTTTCTTCCCGGTAATACCTTCTCGAAATCTAACATTAAATATTTTGACTGTGAAGTCGTATAGGAAGAACAAGTGTGAATAATGGATGTTGAATTTTAGATGAGTGGTGCGAGAGGGGGGATTGATAAGTACCTGTCGAAGGTAACAACTCCCGATAAAAGTTTAATTACAAGTGAATGGACACGAAAAGACTTTATAATGCCATCAATGAAAGAACTGATATGGCCGATAAGACCCGGCCGTTGCAAAAAGAGAAGATTTCTTAATCTCAAAGATCGTCCTATAATTCGGAATCGTTCTAGAATTTTGTCGTTGTTTCGACTGAATGGCGGGTACGGAAATTAAAAGAACATTTGGAAAGGGAAATCATTCGGTTCTATATAGCAGATAGTAACGTGAACCAGAGCTTGATCACTGAAATTGGGTGTGAAAGTGTCAAAAATGATTCTATTGTATACGGTGTGGAAGCGATGGAATTACTTGGAAATTAAAAGATGTATTACTTATAGAAGAAAGAATAAGTGCTTATATCAGCACAAGGCGTGAATGCATAGTTGGATATTTTGTGGTAACGTTATGTTGCAATGATAAATCGAAAGCAGAGGTTGTGTACAGGCATCTGCTGAGTGCAGATATTGAATAAAGAAGATTGGATTGTCGGTTGAAGAAGGCTGAACATCATTAGTTTTATATTAAAGGAGAAGAAACTACTATGAAATGCACTATTCTGAAATGTAATGTTATTATAAGTTCGTGCAATCTATTCTACGATGCATATTATCCTGATAGCGGTGTCCTTGAAGATGAAACGAGGTATTCTGTGTACATATTTCTGTTCTATACTGATGGATTCGGAGCATTAAAATCCCTATCTGGTAGTGTTGACGGGATGTAGATAATTACTCTTAGAATTGATACGGAAAGTCTAACACCGGCATCATCTCTGATTAGAGTCTGTTTAGCTCCTCCATTAATATCTACGAAACAAATTAATTGATACTGTATCTAGTGATGGAGTAAATTTCATGTAGAAAGGCATAAACTTTAATGACAGGGATGGAGATGTCACAATATATTTGGACCCAGTTTGCTATACTGGGGATGCTCCTGCATTATATTCAATTCTCGGTACTAAATGACATAATGGACACATTCCATACCATCTTTTCTAGTACAATAAAACATATAGTTGTGGTGACGGAAGGACAAATATGCTTATAACCCCGTATTAAATTGAGCGACATATTGTTGAAGAGATGTTCAGAAAGAAAGGCATGAATTTTAATGGAGATCGAAAACAATTGTGCTGACAAAATTGAATGCTTTGACTTGAATTCTGGCAACAGTTCTTTAGTCGACTTTTCAAAGTTGATAAGGGAATTCCAGATCAAGGTATCACTTTCTGACAAAGGGATGAAAGTAGTACCGTGTGTCTTAGATGAGTTTAGATGTTCTTTGATATCACCTGAGCACGTCTCTCTTGGCCTTTCCAATAATATTATGGATTTCTGCATGAAACTTTGAGTATTCAGAACAGAGTGGAATTTAAGATTTGTGTGACCTATATTGCGGAGGGTATATTTGAATCTATCAACAGCAAAATATTGGAAGAATATGGAACTTCATTGAGAACAGTGACTATGTCAGAGATGTACGTTATAATAATTTCCTTCCTTTGGTCTCTGAAGGTAATAATTAAAATAGGACGCAAAAACGGAACAGCTGTAGGTTCCAGATGTTCCCTTCAGAAAATAACCAATACAATGAATTTGTTAAGTTTACTACAGCAACTAACTGTAAATATTTAATGGGATCCGTTACCTGGAATTGACTCCATTTAAATTATTTCTAAATATAATGCTAATGATAGGAAGCAGAGGTTGCGTTTACTGAAATAACAAGCTTGTGAGTATGAACATACATTTGAATCTTTCCATGCAGTAGACCATGAACTTCGAAGTATTCTTTACAAGCCGAATATTCATAGACTAATTGAACTATTTTTTCATAACATTCCATTGGTTGGGAGTATTAAATTTCTGGAAGAGCTCATCCTTTAGCATGGTAATCAGTCTCATAAACGTGGAATTGAGAGTTCAAACATGAAAAATCTTCATCTAAAAGCAATACATGACACTCCTGCAGCTGACTTTATGATGACGTTTATGTCTATGACAGAGAATATTGGGAACGTAGATGATTTTGACAAAGAACTATGCTCTGGGATTTATGATATATTCAATTGTAAACAGCCACATGTGGATGAGGAAAAGATTGATGCTGTAATGTCAACATTTGCGGGAGATGTTCTGACAACCATGCGAAAATTCAGTACGCCTATTTGTAATCTAATTAGTCTAATTAAATGGTCTTGTTATATGCTGCGATCATCGCAGGTATCATACCTATATGAATCTGTTCACATATTGGATCGGGAAAATCTCGTAATTCATTAACAGGTGTTTCAACTACGTCTGTAAGTTTTGTTTCCGAAAATGATCGCGTTTATGGGAGGTCAAATTTTCTCTATATTTTAAATTTTCGTAAAGTGAAAAAATATTGGAAAAATGTTTTACAGATTAAAATTCTGATATGTAAAACATTTTTCCAACATTTTTTCGAAGTATATCAAATAAATGTCAGGATTTCCAAAATAAAAACTTTACAAGACTAGACAATGAGTGGGTAATTTTTATAAACGAAAATATATCGGGAAGCGTCAAAATTTAAGAAATTGCATTCCCGAAAGTTTATTGAATGCCCGAAATATTTTGATTACAGATTCATTTTTGATTGTCCGAACAATTTTGACGACCATCAAAAACATGTTTCGATCAATCGAAATTCATACAATTTAAAGTCCAGTCCGCATCATTTTATCAAACGCAGTCAATGTAAGAAGTAACTTACATTAGAAGCAGACTTTTATGATAGCATGTATTCTCTACGATTTAAATGTGCTAATTCATCTTGTTCGTTTTCATGTTCTACTTCTAATGGATTGTACACGCACGTTTCCATGAGTAATGATGGCGTTAGGCATAATAATGGACGCAGAAACAAACGTCATCGTCTAACGCTACCTCAATCCCACCAAGTTGGTGGATTGGCTGATATAATTCCAGTTGACGGTATGACAAGTCAGTTAAAATACGAATGTACTTAAGACGAATAACACTACATATCTACAATTGAATAAATAATAGCGAACGAACTATGAGAATCACCACCCAGTTTGTCAGTTGGTGATATTATTGCCAAAAATTTTTAGATGGACGCTATTGCGGATGAGGTATTCTCACTCAGTCAAACCGTTGGAGACAATGGCTGTAATCAACTATTATCAGTGTTTAGAAAACATATTGGAAATTTGGAACAGTTTATTAAGTTGTATAAAAATACGGATGAGATTCGCGATTGTCTGAAACGCCGAACGAAACACAAACTATTGAAAAATGGGTTAAAAGCGGAGAAGCAGTTGTTAGCGAAAGAAATGAATTACTAAGTTTATTGGAGTGATGTTTTGCGCTGTCAAATTAAAATCGTTCGCATATACCAGGTATACACAATACTTTCTGACCATGTTAAAATTCGCAGTCACCCTATGAACTGAGATTCAGGTTTGAAAGCGGCATCGAAATATGAAGAAATAGTGGAGAAATGTTTCAAAGATTGCTGTTGATGGAGAAAAATCTTTCATTGCTTTGTTGAAAATATATAGCGATACGTCACAGACATCACTGAAGACATCATCCCTAACATTTCATCCACTTCATGTAACTCTTTTATATTTCAAGGAAGTGTGGAGACAAAGAACTATTTCATCTGGAGACTCAATACTTGGTTATCTTCCTGTTCAGTTCACACAGTCACACCAAATTCAAAAAGAAAGTAATGAAATAAACAGGGCAATATATACTACTGGCACTACACAAGAGTATTGGATATTTGTTCCAGCCACTGATAAAAGTTGCCATGGAATAGATAACGTTTGAGACAGGAGATTTAAAAAGGTTCTTGGTCACTTGATTCAGTCATCGTATGTGTCGAAGATTTCTGAGGCCGAATATATGCTGGGAATAAAGCGAAAAACAAATTCTCCATGCCACAGGTGTTTAGTTGGAAAGGAAAGTCTGCATTTTGTTACGGAAGCAGCGGAATACAATTCGGCTACAGACCAGAGGTGTGTAATTGTGACTATTCAAATGTTTGAATCTATTAATAGCGTAAATGAAGACGTTTTGACCGATCTTAAACAGATTTTCTTGATTCCATTAGCACCTGTGCTTTCAAAGTTTCCATTTATTGGTATACATCCATCTGTTGACATCTATGCAATATTTGGATTTTAACCAATTCATAACCTCTCACTCTGTATCTCCAGGTTGTTGAAAAGTGTCTCGTATTGTACCTTAAATAAGACAAGAAGTTGCGTAAGTCAATAACTACACTTTCTGTAGAAGGGATAAATATATCTTTGATTGAGATTCCTGTTCTTTCTCTTCTTAATAGTTTTTTTCGAGAAGTGCAGATCAGCTCATCTGAGTATGGGTTGAATCTAGACGTTTCCAAAGGTTTAACAGCTGGTCTTCTATCAGGTCTGTTCACTGATGACAGTATTGACGGAATGCTTGAAGCGACAGATTGTGAATTCATTTATGTTATACCCCCTCCCTCGGTGCACTTGTTGATACTTGTCGCGGAGATTTATGTATTGCACCTTTGACGTCTGTTTTAATAAAGTTTGTGCAAACGGTTAACTACACTTTCAAAAGAAATAGACGTCCAATATGGAATGATGAAGATCATAAATAATTTAGCAAACTAATTATGCATTTCAAGGTTTTAGTGTTTAAGACATTTAGTGAATATCAAGTGTCAAGTATGGGAACAAGCCATTGGCACATGATTCATCATCTTGTCATAGAGATAAGTCGTACGGGGGCCTGGGTTATCCAACTGGTTCGATGTTCTAAAATTTTCACAAAATATTTAAAAACGCGTATGCACTTACCTCAAAACTGTCCTCATCTACAATTGATGAAATCATTAGGAGAAAAAAGAGGAATATTATATCCCGAAACGTCTTGACAAGAGGGCATTATCCGCTCTTCCAAAGCAGGTGAATTTACGTAGAATGTAAGCTGTGAAGGAATACGATTCCGTTTTAGTCCAAACAAGAATGTCTGTTGAATTTATAGAACTTGAAGCTACCCCCAAGATTCTATGAAATATTTGAAAAGGTTCGAGTAATGAAGTAGTTCAGTTTGAACATATCAGGGACTTAATTGAAGTCATGAGTGAAGTTGGTCTGACGCAGTTGGTTATTTTGTTGAGAGAACATATGAAGGCTATTGTGATACCAATGAATGTTGCACGGTATATAAAGATTAAGTTTCCAGTATCAGCTTATGTTTCAGGGTACATAGTACCCACATTGGGCTCAAGGACTACTGGTCGTGTATTCACGAAGAAATCAAATTTCAAAATTTCACATCGCATTTTTTCAAAACGGCGATTTTATCATGGTACAACACCACGTCTCAATACTGTTATGGTAGAAGGAGATAATGATGAGAGTTCACCCGCGCTAAATGAACACATTAGAATCTGCTCTTCTCAAGGGTTTGCATTTATGGGGATTTAAATTGGATCTCACTGCAATTCACATTTTGGGTGCTTACTTTGTTTGATCCTCTGTACCGAAGCCGCTTCTTTGATTTCCGATAACTAAAGTGGATATTGAAGTTGATGACACCCTGGTTAGAGTCTGCGTAAAATGGTTTCCTTCTTCTACTTTGGCTCTCCGGGCCATAGCCTTGTCTCATATTTCCGATAACAAGAGGCGTCTGCACCGCCGTAGTTGTAAAGTATAATTCAGTTGCCAAGTTTTTGTCTGGTCCTCTGGGTCGAAACCGCCTGTTTGATTTGCGAAAATAAAAAGTGAATCTTTTGGTTTATGTGAAGGGAGGAGAGAGAAAGGGAAAAAAATCAGAATGGAACTGTTGCATAGCCGAAAAATCATAACTGATCTCATTTTTAAAAGACATTAATTTGTTGATTTAATTCAAGTACTACTGTGAAAAACATTTCGACTTGACATGTCTACCATATTTCCAAGCACTGTTTGCTCAATCTGCAGTATCCTATACGCAAGATTCATACTGTAAATCATGTAAAAATATTGAATGCAGAAATCATTACATTTACTGACATCATGATAAAAATTGTTATGATTACTGGTCTCTTCACTATCGATTCCGTTCTTTTCTCATCTCTATTTTCTTCTTCATTCGAACAAAGATTTACATCAACTCAAGTCAATATCAACATAAAACTGAGTACGCCTTCAATGTTGTTCAATAAAACGACGCCATGGAGTCCTCGTCAACGTCTGTATAATTGTCATCGTCTTCTTCTTTTCATTGTGACAAAAAACTGGAGACGTAACTGTTAATCGTAATGAGCCAATTCTTGTCATGGCTACGGAAGTATATCGCAACATGCTGTATAACAATGCTATGGAACGCATTGTAACAGCAATGCGAACCAATGAGCTATTCGCTGTTGGTTTAGATGAATTCTACTATCTCAACAAGCAGGGTCGCGGTATTTGTGTGGGGGAAAATCTTGATGAACAGTCCATCTCACATTCTGTTGATCACATTAAGTTTCACTATGCCAATTCAAATCAAATATATGACTTGTTTGGGGAAATTCAGGGACCAACGGCGCTGGTTGAATCTACCGTACGAACTGTACGTTCGCCATTCGGGTACTTTAATGACGAAGGTCTCAACCCTCTTTGTGAAGATGAAAGAAAGTCTGAAAACTACGTTGGGTACAAGTTACGTAGGATGAAAAAATGTTTTTCGTTACTAAGTGCACTTCACTTCATGACATGTAATTGTTCGATTTCTAAAAATGAAATAGTGTTCGAAAATACAACTTGCACATGTGTACCATATTTTCAAGTACTGATTTGTTAATCTAAAGTAGTCTGTATGTAAGATTCATACTGTAAACCATGAGAAGAAATGAATGGGAGAATTTGGACTTTTAGGGTTTAATGTTTGTAAAGTAGAACATTAGTACGGTGACGTTGAAAATAATTAAAAATTTTAATATTAGAAATCCACTAAACAATTCTAAAAATATTTTCAACCCCCAAGCATTAACAAATCACACACCGTCCCTTACCAAACACGTCACAGGAGGTCGCGAGAAAGGCCAAATCGCCAAATGTGGCAAAGAAAATTGGAAAGTTTTCAACAATGTAGGATTTGGGCCCTTTCCCAAGTGGAACATATGCATGAAGTTTTCGTTTTCGCAAAAACTGTACAAAATTGGAAACAGTTAGAATAAATTATTTTTCCAATTTAGCGAAATTTCGGTGTTAAAAAACTCATTTCCTGGGGACTATATTTTGCCTATTTATGCATTCCGAGACCTGAACTAATGGATGTAAAAATAGGAAAAATAGGTCGATTTTTGAATTGTGTCTCTAGTACTTTGTAAACAGGGTTCAAAGTTGGTTCATTCAACGTGCTCCGTTTGGTCACAATATAATGTATGGCCTACGAATCTGTTTTCAGTGCGCAAGGGTGACGAAAGGGGTGCATATATCAGCAAAATAGTAGCGTTTTGGTTCAGTAGGGCTATTCTTGCGACGGTAATAAACGTTTAAGACGTAGGTTGTAAGAATATGAACAGCACCCCCGTTATATTTTCACTCACAAAAATTAGGATCTAGTTCAGCACATCTTTGCGGTAGTCAAAAGAACGCATCGAAATGGAAAGACGTGTATCTAAACGTAGGAAAAGAAGATATGTAAAAGGTACTAATGTAAGAGGTAATGATGGAAGTTCCAGGAATGGTGGTTCCATCGCAACAGGAATGGAGAGAGATATAAGTCCCACCGAAAATTTTATTGGCGGAGTGGACAATGAGATAGATGGTGATCCTTTAGTTTCTGTTGATAGTAAGCGTCGTCTTGTGGTGGATATGGATACCGTAAGGATGGAGACAAGTAAAGTTACAGAAGAGGCTGGCAATAGTAAAGATAGATTATTATTGTCAAAAATGCTTCATGGAAACAACCTCCAACGGTCCAATCCGGATGGTTCAGAAGAGGTAATGGGGAAGAATATTGAAGAAGGGAAATCATGTGCCGGGGATAGAATTTATAGGGCGGAAGAACTGAAAAAGAATATGAGAAGGATAGAAATGAGCACATTTCAACACCGAAAAAGGACAATTTCGGTGGCTCTAGTCTACCCTTAAAGGTATTTGGTGATGAAATATTATTCAAACTGGAAACGTGATCAGTCTATATACAGAATCAAGGACGTCATTTGATGGAGGAAGTACGTGATATGAAACGAAGCGAAGGAGATCATCAACGGTTAACATCCAATGATCACTTGGTATCAATTATTCATTCCATGAACAGTATATTTCATAATTACAAGGACTATAATACAAAGTTGGATGTGTTTCTAATTCCTCTCAAAACGTATACGTCTAGCAAGTTATACAAAAAGAAATTAAGCAATTTATTCTTCACCTCCGTAATAGGTATTATGAAGAATAAGGAAGAACCGGACGTGTGCGCAACGTATAATTCGGGCCGACAATTAGACTATTGATGAAGGTTTCCTCATTGGTCATTACTATGTAACAATGGTTTACGGAAATATCCGCGGGAGTCAATCAATTACAAAAACATATGGCGAGGGTTTACTTTCGGTGTCTAAGGCACAATTCATGAAATACGGTGCTAATTGTTCACATAAATTCACGGCAAGTGAAGGATCAGAAAAGAAGGCATGGATTGTTTCTGACCCTTGGAGCATTGAAGGATACATTAATTATTTCCATTATCTCCCTGAAGAAAAGCTTCGGCCAACGACAGATTGAATAATCCAAGAATTGCAATTTGCGCTCTCGTGCAAACAGAAGGTTGAGAACTGTTGCGGCTGCAACTTCCTGCAAAACTTTGGAGATTCGTGCCTTATGTTCTATTGCAATTGGCCGAGAACTTTTGATTGGTTTCGGTTTTGATCATGTTCGTCACGTTAAAGACAACTAGTTCTTTTATTTTAATTTTTTCCCGTCAATTTAACTTCAAGTTCCTCATAAAATCCGTTACATTTATTATTGATTCCAATTGCCTGATTGATGTGCATTATTGATTTGAACGTGTCCGTTAAATAATGTAACTGACACGGTACATTTATAATCTCTCACGGCAATGTTGAATATGTACCATACATATCCAAGTTGTCACCACGTCGTTGGTTACTTAAAGTCATATCCTTACAAAATCTCTTCCATTTCTTATCGATTCTAATTGCCTAATGTGCCTTATTTATGTGAACGTGTCCAGAAAAATCCTGTAAAGGACACGATACATTTATAATCTCTCAAGTAAATGTGAATGCGTCTCTTTCAGCTCTTCAATGTAGGCATTCATTACGTACAGAAATTGCATTGCTGGTGGCTTTCCTGCATTCATCTCTGATATTCTTGCATTGCTGGTGGTCATACACGCACTGCTGTAATCACTGTATTCATAAAATTGGATGAAAAAGTGGCGACAGCAATGACCAAAATTGGGGCCCACATTATTTTTATTGATTATTTGTCGCAACTGCACGTAACTACAAGACACTGCATGCCCGGCCTTCATAAAATTACCAGTTTTTGTTAATGTGAATGCCCAGTGAAAAAACTACAATGTTTGAATTTTCATTCTACGAATGGCCCAATGCGGCGTTCATATAGGTGAAATAAATTAATGGTTCCGTGGCACATCCGCACACTTTCACCGCTTGGAAGTAGGCATTAATTCCCGAAAATTCAGACGAAATCCAGAATGTAGTGGCGATGATTTTTAAACCATGTAGGATTATATTAGATTTAAGAAAGAGGAATAAAAAGGATGTGAAGGTCATTAGATGATTTTGAGGTTGAAGCAGTTGAGAAAGAAGATAAGAAGGAGAAAGTTAACAATAGGTGATAGGTATGAATAAAAGTGAATGCATCAGAATTTTAGAGATTATTAGTAAGAAATAATTGTCAAATTTGCGTGAAATCGGTTTAACAGTTTTGTAGCCAAGAATAAGGTGGAATTATTATATCAGTATGGTGAGTCAAATTCATATCTAACTATGTACTGAACAGGTGATGGGGGAGAGCATGAAGATTGTACAATTGAACGAAGAGATAGGTGATCATTGGATTATCCAGGCCATCACCCACGTTAAATTTACTTCCAACTAGTCCAATGGTACATATTTATCGACTTTTGAACCCCTTTCTTGCAACTGCAACGTCCAGCATTAGTCCTTTTTTAGAAGTGCGTGACCCTTTTGATATGATATCGAATAGGGACTTACAATCTGTAAAAGGATATATCTGGATGTATTGGTTCGGGAGCGTCTAGAGTTCATGTGTAAGGGTGATTGCACTGTTGAATAAATCAGAGAATGCTAGGACCTCCGCTGCCATTGTGGAGCTACATATTCTTTTTACTTGTAATATTTGAAGCTGATGGGGATAAACTAGTCGTTCGCGTCTGAAGGGAGTATGAGGCATTCGGGTTCCAGTTTCGAGAACAGATCCAAGTTGCAGCCAAACAAGGCATCCCTGTAGCCTATTACGTTGATACTGTTGAGTTAGAGCACTGGGAAAGATATGTGGATGTCATAGCGTGTTGCATATCTGATTGCTTTGTTGAGTTGGTTAATGAAGGTTGACGGAGTATTGATAAAGATTTGTCACGGTGATGTGAGCTAATCTTGAAATTTCGAACAGGCAGTCTGGTAGCGTATGTGGTAATTAGCCTATTCGCTTGTGTATTGGCCCTAAATCATTGAAGGTAACTTTTTTCCAAGAGATTGACCCTTCTTCATGTAGTATCGCTGCGTCTGACTGATAATTTTATCTTTGTCGAGAAGTGGTCTTGATCCAGAGAAGTAGCACGGTAAAGTTAAGGCTACTTTCATGTCAAAGCTTTTCATCGGTTTTAGCAGATTATTGCTTAAATTCATCATCTCCTGCTTGCAAAAGGTCTTCCACGTAACCTGCAGAAAAACCACAAAGCCTCCCATTCTTGTGAATAGAGGGGAATGATGAGTCGGAATAAAGTTGCTTCATCTTAAAACCTTCAAGGTGACGGCGCTGCAAGGTTTGGAATTACAAGTCTACGCATTTAAAAAGACCATATAAAGGTTGGAGTATCTACATACAATGATAGGGAGAAAGTTCCAACTCGAGTACGTTTAAATCTAGAAATAAAGATTTTTTCAGGGGTATTAAAGATTGAAAAAACGCCTGTGTCACATCTGATGTCCAGACCATCAATCCTTGAATGGAGGCAAGAGCTAGCAGGAATCGGATTTATGACGTCTGGATTGTCTGAGTTGAGCGGTACATAAACTGTTCAAGTCTATCTGGGTGACCTCCTATTTCAGAAATATCTTTATATATTACACTATCATCAGGGGTCATTTGGTAGTCAAAAAACTAGCAGGTAAGACATTCTCGTGTTCAGGTACTTCTGCTTTCAGCAAAACCTTGAAAGTCTTTCGTCTGGTGCGGTTCTTTATCTCATCTTGTCTAGCAGGCAGCTTTCCTGCCTTAGGGCTCTTCCGGTCTTCCAAGGGAATAATTTAGCTGAGGAAAACAATATCCTGAAAGCGAACTGTAGTTTCTGACAAATCAGCTTTTGCGACTGTAAAGCGATGTTCACATATTGCCTAAAAGCCTATACCATAGGAAAGGTGTAGACTAGCTGTGTATTATTCTGGAAGCAGAACATAACATTATGTTCAATCTAAAAAGTTATGGTGTCTACCATCATTTAGAATAGTTTAGGAACTTACAGTATGTATTTCAGTGTTTCAGTCCAACTGTAGACCTGTAGACCCAAGAAGCGCCTAAAACCTAGACCAAATCAAAGAATTTTTGATTTTTTCTACACTGTGGAGCCACTTCATCAAAATATTATAATGAACTGTGGCTTCTAATCCCTAAAAGGAAATTTCCAATTTCCTCCGGATTTTCAATCAAATTTTAAACATATTAAAACACCTATTTTCTCTCTATGTAATTTTTGAAAAAAGAGATCATCTTTCTGAAAGAAGATGAAATCATTTTTTGATGCGACAGTTTTATCCACAGTACGACGTAACTCGCCGCCGAAAATAGTATACATTGGCAGTAGGCAATGAACGTCAACGTCGCCACGACAGCCAGTACCGTGTTTAGAGGGATACAGACAAGAATACTGGGCATGGGCAGTGTACTAGCACACATGGAAATAATTTTATTAGCATGTTCTATTTCCGGACATAATATTGACGCGGGCAAGATATTCTTGAACATCCTTCAAAATAAACCATGGTTATGAACTTGTAAAAATGTCATCATATTGTCACAGTGTTCATAACCGTTGTGATAGCCTAATTTTCTAAACACTGCATCATCTGTTCCTCTTATACATTTAATAACTGAAAAAAGAACCCTTTACTTTGTAGAGACTCAGCGATGAGTCCCTTGCTTTCAGAACAGTCTAAACCATTTTTAAACTAATTAAAAACTGAGCAAAAAGGCTTTTACTTTTCAACATTTGAGTCACATAGTCCTTCCCTCTTCTTTATCACAGATGTTCCGCATCACAGATGCCTCCACTGATTGAAAACTAAGCGATGAGTTATTTATATTTAAAAACTGCGTCACAGAGTAGTTCAGTTTTCTGCATCAAAGATTCATTACTTAACCTGATTTAGGAGAAAGTGGTTTATCTTACTACTTTATTCATCCTTTACGTTTCATCATCTACCCTGATTTAGGACTGAGTACTTTACTGTTCAAATAGTGCTTTACAGTTGAATTTATTACAAAGATTTTAGCGCCTTTAGCAAACTTTTTGCTAATTTAAAAGTACTTTACTTTACTTTGACTATTATTTTACTCTGTCCGATTGAAACAACTACTACTCCTATGATAAGCTAGGGAGAATAGGATTCGAGCGCTTTTTCTCAAAAAACATTTCAATATATCCTCCACCGTGATTTAGGACAGAGTCCATTAATTTTTCGAAAGTGCATCACAGATGCGTCTTGTTCCTTTATTTTGGACTCCCAATGCCTCTTTTAACCTGATTTATGACTAGAAAAGCTCCGGACTCTCCGGTTTCCCGGCCCCAGCAGATAGGGAACAAACTCGGGTCCCCTCATCAGATACAAATACCGTCTGAAGATCGAATTACGCACCATTGCCATTACAACAGTGAGGTGGGTATCGGTGCTTCCAAAATTTTTCAAATTAAATTGAACTAATAGAAATGACAGCAATGCTTTTGTACGAATGTTTAATTATATGTTAAACATAGAAAAACACGTGTTGACATTCATTATGATAAAATCATCATGATAAAACAAAAAAACGCTTTCTTGAATGCGATCAAGATAAGAACTAAAACGGAAAAATATATAAAAGAGAACGATTTAATCAGCATAATTCATCAGTTCCGCCGCATTCAATCGAAATTTGCCCCCGTTCTCATCATCACCGCGTACATCAGAAGCCTCTCCTGGACATCAGCATGGGAACTTGATTTCACTATACTGTTCAAAGATTCCAGATTTGTAGACAATGATAAGGTATTGCCCTTCCTTATAATATGTTTCCAGTGAGTGTCAGTGTGAAGTTTGAGCAAATCCTCCAATTTCATCACCATCCTTAGTTTTTTTGTGCCAATCTTTGAACCTTTGTACAGGAGATGAGCTCCATATCCGGCGAAAAGGTGTTTAGTTCTATGTTTGTAATGTACTCGTTTCTATTCTTCTAAATTCAAAATTGTAGCATCAACTCGTTTCCTTACTGGAACCATCGGCCCTATTTTCCAATATCCATCATTATGGTTCCATTATTTATTGTAGGATTCTTGAATCACATCATCTCTCTGAAGTACAAAGTGTGTCATTTAAGAAGTTTCTGACTTCTGTCCATGTAATTTTATCAGTTGTATCATTTGCGATAGAAGTTATGTTCCTCAAATGTCACATTGCGGTATCAAAAATTTGACCATCTCGATCAATGAAAACTTTTTCTCGCTTCATCTTTATTGATGCCCATGCTGTCGTCAATGTCCCAGGAAACGGATCTATGACCTTTCATCCATAAGTGAAAAATATATCAATGAGCTCCGCAAGGAGATCAGGGGACTTTTCTGAGGTCCTAAACTGCCTCAACGTATTATATATCCGTAAGTAACTGTTTAGTGCGGGCACGTTTATCATTTCTGAGTACTGTCTCTTGAGATGACTGCATAATGTTTTAACTGCAGTACGGAAGTTTGGAACGAACCTTTCAGGATGTCGTCCTGCAAATTGGGCAATAAGAGCATAGTCGG
>JAULBU010016390.1:0-20937 GCA_032358235.1 Odonthalia washingtoniensis | reverse complement strand
TTGCCCCCCCTTTCTAAAAAAAAAAGTATTCGTCGCCCTTCTGTTTGCAATGTTGGCAGCAGAGCAGGGGATGTGTTCTCAAAAAATTGTAAGACCAACGTGTGTTCAAGTTATGCACATGATCATATTAATTGTAAATATGGCACATAACTCGCGAAAAGGGTCTAGAAAGTTAAAAATTTCCATTATTGGCAATGACAGTGAATGAAAGGAAGATTGATCATCACAATAATACAAGGAGAATATGATGCATCCAGACAGACAAAAGCAATGATTAGACACGTCATTCCAGAACGGATGCCATGTAACCATTGATCTGATTCATGCCCTTTTCTTTCTCAAAAACAAAAGAGAAAATTGGGTTTTAAGGTCAGGTGGTGGTGGTCAATGAGAGAATGAGAACATACAACACTTGGATTTATTTGTGTTATGTTGTGGTTTGTGTGTGTAGCAGCGCATAGCTTTTTCGCACATAGATTTTCGCACGATACGATGTCTCAAACGGCAAGCGATGGAAGAAATGGTGAGATTGCTGACGTTGATTGTGGTGGTATGTGTGGTAGATTTAGTTTTAGGTGCGGGGTGCGGGAATGTAAATAAAAATATTTTCGTCCGCATACGTCCTCAAAAGAAATGGGGGAAAGAGATTATTATAAAAAGGGCGGCGGCGGCGGCGGCCGTTAGGTTAGTCCGGATGTTGTGTTGTGTGAATGGTTAATGAACTTACAGTGTTGGTTGACATGACAGAGAGATTGAATAAAATATATATTATAATAATATAATATATTATTATATATTATATAAATCGCTAAAATTTATGTGGTTTAAATGACGTCAAATATTATTATATTATTCCATAATATGAAATATCATTTATTATGATTATGAAGCGTCAGCAAATGTGTTGTAAGCCTTTCGTCGTACAAAACGCACGCTCTTTGTCTGTCTCATCCGGACAATAATGTTAGCAAGCGATCCCAATGTTTAATGTTATTTTTATCGATCCTCCTCCTCAGCTCACCTCAACCCATCATCATGTGACAAAAATTTACTGCTTTGTTCTTTTATTATCACAAATCCAACCGAATACAAACCGAATACAAACAAACAAACAAACTAAACTACAAAATAAAATTATATTATTATATATGTGTTTTATATATTTTTTATTCTTTTTCTATAAACTACTCCAAAATAATATAATATATCAATAATATATTAATGTTAGTTCGGAGTATTATTATTCGTTTTTTTTTTTTTTGGTTAGACATATTATGATGATGATCAGGATGAGAAATATATATATATAAAACACGGATTGGAAGAAAGAAAAGAAAAATAGAAAAGGAAATAAAAAATGTTACTCCTGCTTAGCTTTGCTTTGCTTTTTGCTACTTAACGAACCGATCCATAAATGATATCAGATTATTGTTTCGCATACCATGCCGTAACCATGAACTGATTACCTGGTTCGGTACCATCCACTTCAGAGATACCATCATCCGCAGAGGTAGTAGCAATGCCGTCGCACATCTCGCCGACACATGCCTCGTAAACGTACTAGTCCTTATGTTATTTACCACGATTTCACCATCCATCGTATGTGGATTATACAATCCTTTTCCTATAATCCTACTTACACTTCTTACTTTCACACTTCTTCCATCACCATCACTGACCACATCACCGACCTTCACACTTTCCGCAGTTCTTAGTCGACTACTTGATTCATATCCGACATGTAAGTAATGTCCTGCAGACAAGGTCAGTGCCATTTTGGAGTTATTATTATTATTATGAAAATGTAACATGATGAATGTCGAGATTGCAGTTGGGTCATAATGTGAAAACGCATATACTTTAGAAAATCGTCTTCCTCCATCTTTTGTCATTCCCACAACCACTTCATCTCCTATTCGTAATCTATCCATTCGTACTCTTCGTGTACCTTTTCTTCTTCCTACCGCACTTACAGTAGCATCGCCAGGGAAACAAGAAGACCCATTGTCATCGGTTTCTTCAGGTACAGGTCCGTTATTCTCCGAAAATGGCGATGTTGGTTTATTATTACTGCTGTTCTCGCTAGATGTTTGTTCCTGTGCGTCAGTAGCAGAAGCGACAGGTGACTCTACGGGAGTCGGTGACATTTCAATAGGTAAAGAGGAAGATGGTGATGGAGAAGGGGAATGAGTTTGTGGTGATGTAGAGTCAGGGATTGGAGGGGTTGCTGTATGTCCAGATCTCGGTGGAGTTTTCAAAACGTCATCTGCAATTGTTTCGATGGGTGTTCTTTCTTTGAAAGTTACAGTTTCATCATCATATGTGGTTGTGAAGTTATTACCGAGAGCATGTTGCGCTCTGTACCTTGATGCACGTATAAGAGTATAAAATTTTGGATTACGCGTTCGATAGCTAGCAACGAAAATGAAATTCCCATATTCACTTACTGAAATAGGTCCGTTCGCTAATGATAGATTATCTATCAACCTTATAAATTTC
The DNA here is from genome assembly GCA_032358235.1 of Odonthalia washingtoniensis. NCBI lineage: Eukaryota > Rhodophyta > Florideophyceae > Ceramiales > Rhodomelaceae > Odonthalia > Odonthalia washingtoniensis. Next base: position 18,438 of record JAULBU010016390.1, on the reverse strand, counting down.
GCTTGTTTAGGTTCACTATCCCATTCTGTCGCAAACTCTAACACTGCTATAGCGTTCCAATGTGGCATCGTTATGTACATTACCGACTCGTCATTAGAATCAAAAAGAATACCCATTGCACCTTGAAATGTTTGTATTTGACCACTCACCTCAACTTTTCTGATTTCGTCATTCTCCACTCCCTTGTCCGACACCGGTATCGAATATAATATTCCAGTCGCAGAATTTAAAATAAACGCTCTTGTCCGATTATAGTTCTGAGTCCATTCAATACCATATGCATTGATAGGTGCTGAACTGTCTGATTCCCAATCGCCACCGAGTGAAAGTTTATACCCTACATACTCACCTTCAAATTGTTCTGTGGTTGCCGGTGTTCCTCTGATGTCATTTTCATCACTGAGTGGTAAATAATACATGTTATCATTTTTCGAGTCCACCACAAGCAGTTGGTATTGAGTTTGAACGCAGCCAGATAAGAAAACTGTACCCGCCGGTGCCAGTTGATATGTTTTGACTAATTGACCAGCTTCATTGAATGCGAATACTTTCCCAGAGTCCCTACCGGTCGCGTAAAGTGTAGTGAATCCCCTAGAGTCCAGACAAAGTCCACCAAAAGGTTGATCGTCACCTCCATCATTCAGTGTTTTTACGGTGCCCATTCTGATATCAACTTCCAGAAGTTGACCGTTGGACGACCCGACGTACATCGCCGTGCCATCGTTATAGACGACGGAGACAGGGTTGTCGAAAGGGACTGAGGATTGTGAATTGGTCAACGGTGCTTCCAGTGGGAAAATGTCGACTAAAGCGGCGGATGACGCTGTTGGAAGGTAGCATGATAATGAGAGGAGGGTAACAACAAGTAGAAAAGGTGTAATCCAACGGTTATAACGGTTAAAACGGTTATAACGGTTATAACGGTTAGGCGGTGAGTGATTGCATAGACGACTGTTGTTCAGGTGAGCCGCGGGCATGGGCGAGACAGGATACATGCGCAGATAATGATTGATATTGAATATGGGGCGAATGGATTAAATATTGTGAGATAATTGTGAGGGGTGATTCGCAGGAGTTTCGGATAATTGGAGAGAGAGAGAGAGAGAGAGAGAGAGAGACGGAGAAGGGAGGCTGAGACTGAGACAGAGACGGAGACGGAGACGGAGACGGAGACGGAGAGAGTAGATAAAAGGAGCGGTTATGATGATATTGACAGCGGGGGTTGTTGAAAGCGGGGGCGTGTTAAAGTGAAAGCTAATGACATGTGCGAGAGAGAAAGAAGGAAGGAAATATCGGGTGATGCAAACAGGTATTGTTGTATCTACAGAGGTGGGCCGGCGATTAGAGAAAATGGGATGATAGGGTGAATCCATTGGATACACGAACAATAGTTGAGTGGCAATGACCTGGCGACGGAATTTCAAGTTAATTTATGAATCTTTTGAAATGGCATGTGAAAACAGTGAGTTGTATTGGGACAAAAAAACATTTTGTTTTTTTACAATTCCCTGGTATGTACCGGTGCACACTGTTTCGAAAAAATATCGTCATCATTAGTCGTTGTGTGTCTGAGTATGCGCGAAACTTACAGTCTCGTGTCGCTTGCCGTTTGTTCTTCACGTCACTTGCATCCGGGCCCGCTGTACTGTACTGTACTACTGTTTACTACTGCGGCCGAGTTGAGTTGAGTTGAGAGAAGCTTTCGAAATTGTTCCCGTTCAACAAATGGCGTCAAGCCGGCACCTTTTTTTTGTTCTTTGCGTTCCGCTCCTTGTTGTTCTTTACCACCTTGTGTTCCCCAACCCCTTTACACTTGTACACGTACCCGCATCACCCCAACCAACCAACCTTCATGTCGTCATCACAATCTCATTTTAATGTTAAAACATCCTTCGCTCACATGTCTATACGTTTGTTAAGCCCGCGGCGGCTACTCTTTTTTTTTACCTTCAAACTTTCCAATTATTCATAATGTATCCCCTCTATACTGTATGTGTGTATATACTGGAAAAAGGTACAACCCCGCCACTTGCGAAAGAGCTCTACGCTTTTTAACCCCCCTGCCCATCGAAAAACAGAATACACTGCCATAACTCTTTAACATGACCTTTTTTAATAATAATAAATTTCATGACCCATTCGGACCACACTTACCTCCCTCCCATCATTAACTTTCTTAACCCAACAATTCATTTTACATGAGAAGACACCCCCACTGCGAACCATCACATGTCTTCCGCCACCCAGACAGACACCCTCTTCACTTTTACCGCGGATCGCATATATATATTCCTGCGCATCTACTTTTACGTCTGGCGGGAAAACGTACTCAAAAATTATGTCCTTGTATCATCTCAATCACACCTGTAATAATACTGTACTACCCGCTCATTGGACAACAAACTCTACCACACGTCTTACCGAGTAACCGTCGCTTCCACCACAACCCAATTCTGCTTCGCTCCCTTCACACCTCCCCTCCATTCATCCCTTCCCCCAGTCCACCCGCCATGGCCACCGAGCAATCACGTATCATTCTCGCCAATACTCCCCAACACGGCAACAGCGCGTCCGCCGTTCAGCAAAACATTGGACGGCTACCGACAACAGCCGGAGTAAACTGTTTTGTGGAAATTGGCCTCCTAACACATTCCACCGCCCCTGCCACTGCACCGGACGGTTCCGAAAAACAGCCATTCAGAGCCGGAAGACCCATTCGGAACGCCCATCGTGAGGCACCAGACACGCGACGGGAGCGACGGGGACCCGATAACTCCCATTATTTTTTTTCTGAGTACCTCGAGACGCCTCTTACCCAAAAGGTCGCCAATTTCCCGAAGTTCGACGCTTTTACACCCCCCGAGTGGTACGAACGTCAACAGGGACGACAAATCAAACCTACTTTCCATATCTCAGCGGGTTCACCCACACCGCTTACCCTGCTTCTTTTGAACCGCAACAAATCCTAGACGGGCTCGTTTTCCACAGCTACCCAGGAACGAGCCTGGATCGCATTTAGAAAGCAGATATCAGATAAGTATTTCTAGCCATTTTTGCCAAGTTGAGACGAGAATTTGTTGATCTGGATGGGATGCGACATCGGTGAGGAGATCATAAAACTTGGCGGGATTGGGGGTGACAATTTGAGATGTGAGATTAATTAAAAGTCCGATGAACGTTATCGCAGCTGTTTCCTGATGCGAAAAGTGCGATGATTTCCGCAGGGTGATGGGAAGGCCGTCTTTTTGTAAGAGGACTAGTAAGATACTGTACCATGTAGTGGTAAGGGAGTGCGGCCATGACGCGAGAAGGACGGAAACGTCGTCGATGATGTGGTACACAAGTGGTGTTGATTTGCTGATACGGAAAGGTGCGGACGGAGAGTTTAGGAATTGAATGTCAGGATGAAGGGGAAAGTGAAGTTTTGACGAGATAAAGTTCGATATGATAGGCGTAGTGCATGCGCAAAAACGTCGTGTGAAAATGATACGCTCCAGATGAAGCCCATGGGAAGGGCAGCTTGCCTGTGGTGACGAACAGTGGATGTGGAAGCGTCGCGCAGGTGGAAGGTGTCGCTGAGGAATGATTGTAGGGGAGGGGAGAGCTTGCACAGGGTAATAAGAGAGAGAGAGTAAAAATGTCAGAGAGGGAGTCAGTGAGCACTAGATTATGAAACATATTAGCTATGTATAGAAAGAAAGAAGAAAGTCGGTCGCATGATGAAGATAGTTGAGAGAAGTTAGAAGGAGTGGGTAGTAAAGGAGGTGGGGAAGGTGGGGATACTTCATTTACAATTCGTTGCCAAGAGATGAGCCTGTCGTGATCAGTATATTTAGTTCAATGCGAAAGATGTAAGCTCTAACTGGGACGCATAGTGAGAAAGGGAGATAGAACGCTCCTTTGCAGGCATCAGTAGAGAAGGCCGGCGGTGTGCATAAATTCCAAAAACTGGGGGTAGTGGGATGAAAGGATATGAGTTTTGGTCGGCAGAAGAGAGAAAGATGAATCAGAAATTGCTGCGGTGATAGGAGAGACCATGGTGTCATGGAAGCTGGATGTGATTGGGGTCCGTAGAGAGGTTGGAAGATGGGAGATCCACTTGTTGGCGAGGACCGGGTGAGGAGGAAAACGGGAAGAAGGAAGCGCGAGTCGGCTTGGGGTGATTTCGCAAAAATTACCGCGACGAAAGATCTCAGGAGGTGACGGAGGAAGGGCTAAACGGTTGGAGTGATGGACAGAGTTGTAGGTGGAAGGATGTGAGGGACAAATATCAGCCCGGTTCATGATTAAGGAGGGTGGCGTGTTGAGCAATGGAGAGAAAGAATGGGATGTCGTTGTGTACAGGAGTCGCGCTTTTAGGGAAAGGAAAGTTGGTAACTGGGAGCAGCAAAGGGAATGTGTAAGTTTGCGTGGAGGTGATTGAGGGTCGAAGTAGAGTGAATTAATGGTTGACACGACAGAGTTGAAGGAATGTGACAGTTCAGGGGGAACAGAAAGAGAGGACGAGAAGGGTGCATTGTCAGAGGTTAGCATGAAAAGTGGGAATAAGAAATGGTTAGATATCAGTTCGCATTTGGAGTGACTTTGTTGTAGAGTCATTTCGTTGATTTTGGAGTTTGTGTGCGGATGTGGGATGAGAGTTTCTCGGAATTTTGGCGAGAACGAGCTTGGCGTGTTTGGCGTGCGTAGGTGCAGTCGCCGATCTACTGTTCGGATACCTCTTCCAAAGGCTGGGATTTGTGAAGATGAGCCCAAGTTTCCCAAGCAGTAAAGCGGTCGTCGAAAAGACGGTTTTTGATCCGTATGAGATTTTCGTGATGACGTAGAGACCTCGAAGAAGGACTTCCAGCGCAGGGCAATTGAGGATTGCTTGTACCGGCGATGTATACATTCTGAGTATGACGTGGATGCTCTGCGCCAGAGTGTGGGCTTCAATCTCGGGGTATGATGGGCGCGAGTTCGGAGTTGGGCGGTTGTGCAGGTTGAAGAAGGTTTGGATATACCCGGGAAGACTGTCTCCCCTCGAGAGAAAAATTGCCAGGATTCGGGCGGCGAGCCCATGGCTTACCTTGAGGGAGCTCGCTTCCTTGTCTTTTCCCGGGGGAGTCTTGATCCTCTGTCGGATGAAGGCCTCTAAGAGGTTGTATTCGGTATGGAGGCGAGGGCGTTTTAGCGGTGCCTGATCGAGGTCGTCGTCCATGAGGGAGAGGCTTGGGGAGTAGTCGAAAATTGGATCGGAAAATGTTAGAGAGAGATGCAGTGGTGGAGAAGGGATGTCGATAAATGAGTGAGGTGAGGGATGCGCGGGTTGAGAAGCCAATGGGAGAATGCGGGTAGGGGGAACGGAGGTAAAAAAGACACGAAGTATGTCGGAGGTTAGAACAGCCTGGTTAGAAGGAGGACGAGCGGTCGTAGGACCTGCGTTAGCGTTGTTAGTGAGAAGAGCCCACACTTGTATTGGAAAAGGGTAATGTAGGAATCTAGATGCGAAGGGGATGTGAGGATGAAGTCAGATAAGTTTGAAGGGGAAGGGGGTCCGGTGCAATAGGTGGGGCCGAGGTGAAAGGGCATGGAATTCCGCGCCGAGCACGAGTTTGAGGTGCTTGAAGAATTAGGGGGGAAGCATGTGAGAGTTGTTTCGGTAAGGAGGTGATTGGATGGGAGGGTGGAGGTCGGTAAACGGAGGGAAGCTGGTGCGAGGTGCTGATTTTAGTCGGAGAGGGCAAGACGGGGGGAAGTGGAGGTGGGGATGGAAGTGATGGTGGATGTGGGGGCAGCGGGCAAGGGGGATTAGTTAGGTTCGTGACGAAGGCGGTGATGGACGGGACGGAGGGCAGGGAGGATTGGAGTTGAGACATGGCTAAAGCCGACGTGGGGAGTGAAGGTGGAGCAGAAAGCGGTAGGGGTGTTTGGGATGGGATTGTTTGGCAAGATCCGGACGCGGGTCGATCAAGTGTGAGACTCCAAGTTATTTGAGATCCGGGTGGTTGAGGAGGAATGATCCAGTAAGCGTAGATAAAGGAGGCTACGGTGGGATTTGAAGTGAGGGATCTGGAAGTATGGCGGGATCCGGAGAGGACTTGGGAGAGCGAAAGAAAGAAAAAGAAAAAAGAAAACAATCTGGGGGATACAAGTAAAAGAGGGTGAGAGGTGAGGTTTGAAGTAAGGCATCAGTGGGATCGAAGGATTTGGGGATTGTATAAACCAAATCCCAAATTAAATTAGCGAGAGAAAGAGTTGTTACGAAGTATGATGCGATTAGAACCGGTAAGAAAGGGTGTTGGAAAAATTGTAAGCTACATTTCAAGGAGAATGGTGATTTTCGCGTTTGATATGAGCAAAGATGATCTGGAAAATGAGGCTATACTGATCAATGAAATGCTGATGGCGAAAAGAAGTTAAACGAGAAGCGAGCCATGATCGACCATTTGTAACGTAGTGTCGGACTGACTGGTGTGACTCCCATCTCTCTTTCAAAGCGATGTGCTCGACGGGGACGTTATTAATAAACGCCTCCGTGGCGGAACCGACACGCGGGGAGTGAGTGGTAAAATTTGGGCGATCGAGGTTGAAAAAGGCTGAGACGAATTTGAAGAAGTTTTGATATTGAAGGTACGTTAGAGTAGGGAAGACGCGGGTTGCCGGATTGGAAGAAAGATTGGGAATGATCTGTGACGGTGGGTGAGTAGCGCTATTGTAGAGGCGCAGTTTAAGTAGATGAATTGATGTTGACCCACATGTTTGTTGGTTTTTGGCTGAAACATGTTGAGAGCTGCGGTACCCGGTTAAAAGGAAGTGAGGCGAGTGTCACCGGGAAGGATTACGTGACCCCATGTAAGTGTGAGGAACTCGCTTGCCCGAAGAAGACTGGCGAAACTCAGGAAAGGGGCGAGCGCAGCTTCGGGTTGGCGAAGTTGAATAAGCTCGGCCGTGAATGCGGCGGTAAGTTGAGATGTAAGGGGTGTGGCTGACAAAGGTGGCGTAAGTAGATTCCAGCTTTGGAAGTGTCTGCGGGAGGTGTGTATATGTGGCTTTAAAGCCGGCGCGATGAGATAGAGAATTGAAAGAAGACACCCCATTTGGGATTTGTTGCCTGGACTCGGGTTGCGGTCGTACTGGCCTTGGATGTAATCGGCTATTACGTCGTCTGCCGTTTGCGGATTGTATAGAGGAAGATCGTGGTTGTGCTGAATAAAGGAGTTGTAGATTTTGCTGTAAACTGATACGGTTTTTGGGCTTAGAGTTGCCAGGGTGAGACGGTGTTGAGACCAATACGACTCGGCGGATGGGGGAAGTTTGCGCGGCAAGGGGATGAGGGTGTTGCAAGGCATTATTGAGAAGAGAAGAAGAAGGGGAAGAGGAAAGAAGGTAGAAGGGAGGTTAAGTAGCGAAAAAGAAAGAAAAAAGAAAAAAGGAAAGGAAAAGAGAACCGAAAAGAAACTGAAAGGTCTGTGCGGAGGAGTCACAGGTGCGGTCGAAATGAGCGTAGGTGTTGAAAGGACGTGTACAGGTAGATAAGGCGGGTGTCTGTAATGCGGGGGATAGCTGGTAGAGTGTGAGTAGGCGTTCTTGCGACTGCGTTTTTCCGGGCGCTTCCAGATTAATAGTATTTGAGGAATCCTATTTTCAGTTTTATTGCTTTTTTCGACCTTCTCCGTGTCCACGTGTCCTTTTCAAGATACGCTAGAAAGGGTGTTTTCTTTCATCAAAATAGCTAATATTCCTGCGGATCTACTTTTACGTCTGGCGGGAAAACGTACTCAAATTATGTCCTCCTATCATCTCAATCACACCTATAATAATAATGCCTGGTCAGTTGTCAACAAAACTCTACCACAAGTGTTACCGAGTAACCGTCGCTTCCACCAAAATCATTATTTACCCCCACTACAACCAAATTCTGCTTCGCTCCCTTCACCTTCCATGAACGCTGCTTCACACCTCCCCTCCCTTCAGCCACCCTTGCCACCGAGCAATCACGTATTCATCTTGCCAATAATCCCAACCACGGCTACAGCACGTCCGCCGTTCAGCAAAACATTGGAAGGCTACCGACAACAGGCGGAGTAAACTGTTTTGTGGAAATTGGCCTCCTAAGATATTCCACCGCCCCTGCCACTGCACCGAACGGTTCCGAAAAATAGCCCTTCAGGGGCGGAAGACCCATTCGCAACGCCCATCGTGAGGCACCAGACACTCCACGAGAGTGACGGGAATCCGAAACTCCCATTATTTTTCTTCTGAATAACTCGAAACGTACCCAATAGGTGACCGACTCCCAAAGTTCGACGCTTTTACACCCCCTGAGTGGTACGAATGACACCGAGGACGAAGAATCAAATCTACTTTCCATATCCCAGCAGACTAACCCACACGACCTACTGTGCTTCGTTTGAACCGCAAAAAATTCTGAACGAGCGCGTTTTCCACAAGTACCCAGGAACGAGCTTGGATCGCATGTAGAGAGCTAATATCATATTTTTGACAGCGCACTACCTCACGTCAGCCATCAACAATCAAATTGACCTTCTAACCCCTCAAGAATACTTGGATTCCTAAGACCACTATCTATCACAAAAAACACTTCCGACAAGGTCTCCCCGCGATAATAGACGTCCAGTTCTGACAGTTTGGCATCTAGGAGAGCTTGGTCGGCTACTGCAAAATTCTGTGCAAAAATCAAGAATCAACGTTGATTCCGACTGGTCTGTTCTTGCATAATTACTCAAATACCCTTTCGGAATTACGCAGTGGGGTGGCTATGCAAAGAAAATCCAGAAAAAAAATTAAATCAAGGATTCTGCCAACTTATTTCGAAAAGCTTATTACCAGACCAGACTAGAGGAAAGAGGTTGCACGTGTTCCCGACGCGTTTATTCAAATTTAAACTCGAACCAAATAAAGTAAGTGAAAAATCATCTGCGAGTACCACTTCCTCAAGCCCAATATTTTGCCTACCAACATTCCCACCTCCGGGGAAATGGTTCCACTGCATGTAAAGGTGGGGATTGTCCATGCGAAGTGATCGGAGATCTGGTCCTCGTCTTGGGTCTTGCGCCAACTGTGATACGGACTGCAACTGTGGTGGATGCACAATTCGCGGAACCAACAAGCACGTCGTAAAAAACGATTTAGCAACACCAGCTGTCAAAAAGACGGGAAGTTCCCCGATGGATGGACATGGATTATGCCCGGAGAGCGTCGACGACGAAGGCGGCCGAAACTAGACAGTCGGGAACGGCATCCACGTCCTTTTCAGAACCAGTGGCGGAAAGAACCGCATATTCAGTTACTATAGTGTCGGAATAGACGCTCTGAAGGATCGTAGCTTTCGAATCGACCCGCTTTCCGACTTGGGGCTGGTACTTACCCCGGGAGGCTCCGTCTTCGATGCAGATCTCAACGACGGTTATTAAAACCTCCGAATACAAAGCCAAGACCAAAATCTCGTTCGAATTTATGGTGCAAAACGAACTGTTCGTGCTGTTATCTTTAAATTGAGGCCCTAAGGTAGCGTTGTAGTTCTTCAAAAAGACCATCCAACCGGTTGTCTTTCATGTACACTCCCTCGGCCCGCGTGTGTTCAAAATACTTGGACGACATCTTTGGGACAGGCAAAGCCTTCCAAGTACGGGCTCTACTCGGAGAACGATACGGAAAAGCTAGGGGTGACGGTGGTCCATTTTTTTCCATCAACTAGGGCTGTGGTTGCACTCGATAAAATCAAATTTTACGGGAACCACAAGGTTGGAGATCCTTGAGATAGTGGTTGAAACGACAGCGCAGAAGTTCTTGTTGAAACAGGTAGAGCTTCCTAAAATTACTTCCACAGCTCGCTATATCAGGAATCACCCATCAACCCACCGGCGAAATATTCCGAAAATATTATTTGGGGGGCTCGTGAAATCCGTCTCAAAGACTCTGGTAGGCGCTCAATTTCGTCTTTGCGAGATTTTCAATGCACTGCTAACCCAACTCCCGTTTCCTCGATCATCCTCCATCGTCCAGGCCATGGGTCCCTCAAGTTTACATTCGGATTCACAAACCTTATGTTACCAACAACGGGTTTCTCATTCCGCAATGCGTGACCTTCTTTTGTGGTCCATCTACACCAAAACTGATTCGTGGACTGTCAGATCTGACTAATTACGACTACTGACTAATTTACATGATGCGACGATGGGGGGTTGGGCGGGTGTGGGATAACGTGGTTCCAACTTCGGGCTTCTTCCACTTCGCACACGAAGGGGCCCACATCAATGAAATAGAATTTACGGCGGCGTTGTTTTCTATTAGTCACTTCGCCAATCTCGCACGGAGCTTACTATTAATATTGGTATCGGATTCTATGATGACGGTGCACGTCGAGCAAAATCTTACTTCCCGCTATCCCCGTATCCTCTCCAAACTGCCCAACTGTACCATAGATAAGAGGTGAAGCTATCCACCAGACATCTACGATCCGTTCTCAACTGCTGAGCATATCGATTCTCACGACGACGAGACTAAAACGCCCAGATTCTCCCCCCACGTCCGTTTGACTGATCTAGCACCGTTTCTTCAAACGCACTCAATGACTGTATGGTAACGACTCGCCGGAGTGGCTTACTACCATTTCTACGACGATAGTTTTTCCACGCCGTTGTCTTCTCCCCATCTGGGGTCGTTAGTTAGTCGCCCACGGGGGTGTTGTAATGGTCGCCCCAATATGGACCGACCAAACATGGTTTCATCACTCCCGTGACCACGTACCAGGAATGGTAAAAGTTTCCTCGTCTCTCACTCCACCTTAGCAGACGGTCGTCTTTCTGTTTGGAATATAGACGTGAAAAACTTTACTTGGATCTAGTAAGTTAGAGAAATATGGTACGCTTGCTGTCTGGTACCACGGCTTCATCCACTTGCGCGTCCTACCAAATTAATTGGGAAAGTTTTGTACGCTACTGTACCATAGCGAACATATACCCTATACCGACTACTGACAAAACTATCTGGTGCTATTTGGGCGTCCTTTTAGACTCGGGCTCTATCGGGGGACAATATATCCGACCATAATCTACCGCGGTAGCCGCCCAACAACATCTCCGTTGCAGGTTGGCGGACCCCACGAATTCGGCCGTCGTCACAGTCGTAAAGACAGGTTATCGAGGTATGGATTTCCAACGACCCAACAAAGGACCTCCGACCCGTAGTGCGCCGTTACCTGCAAAATTTGGGCTTAATTGTCTCAAATTGGCATTGGATACTTCGAGCTAACAGCAGTTGGTTATTATCGGGCGGTGGCGAAAGGATTACAGATGGGTACGAGCCAAAGAGCCTTCTAAGTCTCCAACGAGATGACGTGACGCTGGACTCGCTTTCTCTTCAGAAAAATTCTAACCCTTAACGGTTCAGAAGTCGGCATGGTAAATAGAATGGCGTTGAACACACTGCTAGAGGGTATGGGTAATCTTCTCCACCTGTTGTAAATCCGTATTCTCGGGCGTTGCCTTTCAGGGACAGATTGCGGTTTACGGTGAATTTCAGGCGCCCCGGCCCGACTATCACAGTGTCGACGTTCAATTAATTTGTAAAAATGCGACTTAGGGATAGTAATGGCCTACCCCCATTGGGAATAAAACTCACGGGACGGTCGTTTCGGGCGCGGTTAACAGCAGTGTACACAGTGGGACTGCCTATTGAAAATATGCTACGACTATCCAATCACAGTGATGTGAAGATTCTCTTCAAGCACTACGTTGATACCATCATGCTCTCTACTCCGGCTGCACGGATATTCTTCGATCGCTTTATGTGGTCGGTGCTGCGGATATCACTAGTAATATCAACAGTCGCGATTAATCGGCAAATAAATAGCGGCATCACACCAAGGTTACTGTTATGTTCATGTAACACGATCATACTTGTAATATTACTGGCCGTTGATTGGGAAAAGAACTGTAATAGTCTTAAAGCGTAATGACAGCGTATGTCTAAAAGATAATTTACAAAGTAATTATGTAATTAACCAACTCCAAATATTGTTCGCTCAAATATCTTCATGTTTCTCTTTAGCAGAAACCACTGCCGTTGTCAAATTTGGACCAACAATCAGTTCTAAAAAAATTGAAACTGATCAAACTTCTTCTTAAATTTAATCGAAAAGTATATCAAGATCTTGTTGAATGATATCCCACCGGAGAAAAATATGACAAAAATTGATCTAACCAATAATGTAACGAGCATTCTAGAACGACTTCTAGTTATACATGGAATGACGAATAGTTAGTCTAGTAGTATAATTCAACTCAAAATTGAAACATAAGTGAATCTAACATAAAAAGGATCCGATTATGATAACTCGAATGGCACACACCAACTTGTGTACATGGTGGCACACGGGGTACCAATTCAATCACCATTTTGGTAGACCGGTTGCATGTAATTTTTCATCCCAGACTAATTTTACCAATGATTTTCTTGTGTTTGATGGAGCGTACATGCCTTCCAATCATACTGTGAGTTTAGTCAGGACTGTTTTTCAGAAACTTGTTCCTCTATGTAGTCGATATCATCCTTTTCGTGTGATGTGGATGATGTATAAAAAGATATGAAACGTGGAAGTGAAGACAAAGTACCCTCCCTTTCCGCAACAGTAGGAAGTGCATAATAAGACAATCAATTTTGAGAACCATGGACGCATCGTAGACAAAAATCTGTACATTCAGAATGATGATGTAGTTTAAATTATGTGTAGACTGCGTTACGTGCAGATAATTGAATTATCCTTCTTTGTACGATCATACAACAGAATAATACCATTTTAACATCAATGTCTTCAAAACTTCGATGTCCAGGCTGTACAATTTGTTATAAAACCTGGTAACAATAATGTTATATTGTATTTCAGAAAGAACCCTCTACCAGGGTTCACAATATGTAAGAAAGAGTACACATCTGTCTGCAAGACACCATAAAACATATGGTGAACGAATAGTATTTTTAAGAAGACTGTAAGAGAAAATTAGGTTCATCTAATACGATTTAAATGAGGAACTGTATTCTGACGTACATGAAGTGTCGTGTACAGTATTTTTTCTGAGGGTATTCGGTGCCAGCGGCCCAGATGAATGACACTGTACACTACGTACACGATTTTATTGAAGGCCTTTTCATTCTATAGATACTCTTTCAAAAATTGGAAAACGTAGTTCCTATTGCTTCTTTTTCAAAATTCGAAAACATTACGTTTTCCGAATTAAATAATTTCTCTTTCAACAGGAGACAGAATAAAAACCAAAATACCGTTCAATTCTAAACAATTTCTGCTTATAATTGCCCAACTCCACAATTTTCGCATCTTCGCTTTTTCAAAAACATAATTTAAACAATATATAAATTTTACAGATAGAGCTGTATTGAAAATACAAAATGTCATGAATATCATTATGATCAGAACTATTTCGATTTTGGGTTTCCCTTTTCAGTAATTACTGCAGAGAACATCGCAGCAAACTTCAATTGGATTTCATTTAACTAAAATTATGGGAATAAAATTTCAATAAATAGCACAAAAGAAATCTAAAGTTTTAAGGAAATACAATATAAACATTTTCAGGGAACTTATAAAAGTTCTACCCACATACCGTAGTAAAAAAATACAATATGAATCATGCGGTGAATATGTTTTTTCAATAGATGACGTGAAATACAAAACCGTTTTCATATTTAATATATCTTTGGAAGGATTTACCTATGTCAACGTTCTATTGCGACCTCAACAACTGCGAATATGTCATTTTTATATAGCTGGTAAAGGGAAATTTGAAAATTTAAGCTTACAGGGACCGTGATGACTTGAGTAGAGTTTAGTGCGCTAGGAGAACCCCACAAGTAGGATTTATCAGCCGAAATGGTGTTCTTTTAATCTAGATAATGAAGAAAGCCATTATTCATGTAAAAAGAACCTAGAAAAGAACATGTCCAGATGAAGGATGTATCAGCTGTCTGAGTTTGATTTTACTGGAAAACCCTCTTGTAAACACATGCTATAGCTCACACTATGAAACTCCTGTTCATTGTATAGTGTTATAGTATCGTTTCTATTACAGTCATTGTTATTTAATTACAATTATTTTACTGAGTTAGATTTCCTTAACTGTTTCAGTGCACTGAAGCCGTTAAGTAATACATATGAGTGTGGTATCTCTACCTCTACATGAAGAAGTAGAGATACCACACGCATATGTATTCATCAAATATAATATCCCTTGCGATATGTTGTGGTATGAACATGTAGCTACATTTCTCCTTGCGCATTTGAGTACGGATCAAATACTGTAAATACTACGGTGAAGTATGACTCTCATCTGAATGAGAAAGGAAACATTTTTAACAGTTTCTACGTTATCAGTCTCAACAAAGATCTCTAATATAAATACAGAAAATCGAAAGTTATTCAATGGAGCTACTGTGTACCAAAGTGGGCAGATAAAATAATACAAAACAGACTGTAAAGTAAAATTTAATTTGATGAACCTCTCTACAATCAGTGTTGCGCTTTGAAGAAGAAGCCTAAACTTTCAGAAGCTTTTCACATTGACAGAAATAATTTTCAGTCCATTCATTCCGTCAAATCAATCAGTCTGATCTTTCATTTCACTGCTTCTCTCTACTCATTCCATCTACTGCAACTCCGTTCGTCAATTTTTCCGTCACTAACGATCACTCCAAAGCGAGAATGGAAAACCAGGTGATAAATCCGGGGAGAGCTGGTCGTGGGAGGAGAAACGTTTCTGGTACTCAGTTCAACGAAGCACCTTTGATTGATCGCCATTTCCTTCTAACATCTGTCCACAGCCAATATACTGTGAATAATGTGACACTGGCGTGGAAGGTTGTAAAGGCCTACGCACTTGCTAAGAATCAACCTGATCATTACAAGGTAACATCAAATAGTTACATTTTCGTTCTAAACCTACTTGCAGACTATTGCAAGTTCGGTACACCGCAAAGTCTGAAAAATGATGCAATGGGTGCCAAAATACAAGAGTTACGCCTTTTTTACCCCGCATGTGGTCACTACCAATCCTGGAATGTAGAGGATGATGGACACGCTAGGGGAAACCCTCTATTGAATAATCCTGATTTGGATTAGCTTCGAAGGGTTCATACGGTACATCTGGACAGATACGGTGCAAAAAGTCTGAAGGTGCAACCAATCACGACGGGAATCGTATGCGATCATGCTGAAATTTTCTGGTATGGAAACGGGCGAATCACGGACGTTCTAGATATTTAATTACACCATATTTTGGTGCTTGGTCTCAACATGAGTATGTAATTCGATGAGGTGTCGAAACTGAAAATGGAACACGTATCGACTGTATCAGATTGTGCTGTCATGACTTTGGTTGAGTCAATCAAGAATTCTATAATTCAACTGAACTACCGACTTTGTGAGTGGGACGGCAATACACCTCTACGGAACTCTATCTACATGGACCCGTATACAGCATTGTATAGATGGATGACAACTGGAGGGGAAGCACAGGACCAATATTCTGTGATTAAAACTTGAATGAATATGGTGTCATTTCATATCAATCAAAGAGCCTTCCCGTGAAAAAGTGTACAGCATTCACGAGGAAAAGATTGTGCAGCATCGGTATCGGTGTTGGTGAGGTACTCATGTACAGTGGTCACTAAATCAAGCGAGGTTCCGTACAGCTGTATAGATCTATCGGATTAAGAGATGAAATGATTATGGAGATCATTCAAATGAAGGGGCACCATGCACACGCGAACTATTGTGCGGCATACAACTATTATGCTCTTGAAGATCTCCCTAGATTCACATCTGTATGAGATTATATCAGACATGCAAGGACAATTGTAGGAGAAACAGAGTTAGTACGACATGAAGCGGTGTTAGAGGTGTGGTTGAGGAGAATCAGTAGAGATGAGATTTCTGAGAAAGTTTGGACCAAAAAAGTTTTTTTTAGCACAATTTGAGCTTAAGAAATGAAATAAATTTTGTCCGCGACGATTTATGTTATCAATATCAAGTCAAGATGGAGTGAAATACTGTTCATCGTCCAATTTAAGGTGGAAGTACCGGGATTGTAATTCGAGTTCCTCATCAGGTGATCGAACTGGAGCGTAGGAGGTTTCCGCCAATCTTCCTTGATGCAATACAAACGGCTCATCGTAATGAACCATCTCCAGAGCACTCGGACCATGCGTAGTTCTGCATTTGGACAAAACGTATGAATAATATATTCTCCTTACTGCAGTAACGCCGTGTTGAGAGCGACAGACGCCATTCGGACATATCTTTTGCTCGAACATGTGAGAATGGAAACATATCCGAGCGCAGAGAGACAACCACTTCAATACCGCTTCTGCAAGAACCGGAGAATACAACCTATAATGAAGTTGTTATTGATTCAGACTTTACTGTACAGCAGATTAGGCAGAAAATCCCTCCTCATACATTTTCCCACGTCAATAGTACACAAATGGACCGAAACGCTGTAAAATTGATACTATCACTTGTACAGCGTTTCGGTCCATCATACTGGAAACACTCTTTACACTTACTATTATTAAGTGTAAAGATTATTGCCAGTCTGCCAAAAACAATTGAAGCCGTTGTTGAGTTGTGGCGGAGAGGGTCCAGTGATGGACTTTTCAAAGCTGTGCGCCTTTTTGACAATGTGGAGACGAGGAAACGCATTGTTGCTAACAACAGTAATAAATTGTGCGCAAAGGGGGGTCAAAAGAGTGTATACTACAGGTTTAGAGACATTGTATGTTTTATACATGAGTTTACACCTCACGTGTATACCAATAATTGCGGAGTCCCAATAGTAATTCTCCCCTTCCTCCCATACATTACAGATCACAGCCTGTGATCTGTAACGTATGGGAGGAAAGGGTGGATGACAATTTGGGACTCCGAAATTATTGGTTTCAAACCACAGTATCCGATGTACATTGGCACTGTAAGGAGCGTTTCCGTGTCTACTATTCTCATGAAGGTAAGGAATAGAGATATGTAGGCTTAAAAATTAAAATAAACATCCAAACAGTCGTTCCAAATTTCATCCCCCAGTGGTGCGACAGGAAAGGGAAGCATGATTGATTGATATCTCTAGGTAGGACTACTACAGTAAAAATCTTCCACAGTCGCAGTGGAGGGCGAAGCTCATCTACAACGACAGAGAGAAGAGCTCGTCTGTAGAACATTGTGTCGAGGTCGGAGCTCATCGACAGATGGAGTAGAGGGCGGAGCCCACCCAAATTCGCAGCATAGGGCACACCCATCCACAACTACATACAACGGAGACCATCTGTATAAAATTGTTACGAGGGCATAGCCCATCGACGGTTGAAGTAGAGGGCGGAGCGAATCCAAAATCGCAGTAGAGGGCGGAGTCCATTCAAATTCGCAGCAGAGGGCGAATCCCACTACAGAGAAAAGGGCACATGTTTAGATCATTGTGACGAGGTCGGAGCCCATCAACGTTTGGAGTAGAGGGCGGAACCCATCCACAATCGTAATAGAGAGCGGAGCCTATCCATAACTACAGAGAGCCGAGCCCGGCTGTATAATATTGTGTAGAGGGCGGAGCCCATCGAAAATCGCAATTGCTGGGCGGAGACTGTGTCGAAAAATTACTTTTTTGGGCTATTAGCATGGTGCACTTGACTTTGTTATTCTTTTTCTGACGAAGAGTGATTTATGTGATTTGTATGACGCAGGATTGGATGGTGTATTTTTGATCTTTCTCCTGGAACGGAAGATGTCAATGTGGACGTGTGTAGTGCATCAAAGTCTGTACATCTAAATGTATAGTTCTTCCAATTTCAATTCAGCAAACATAACAATATCCCTCATGATTTATTTTCAATTTTAAAGGTATACATATCACTATACAAACCTTCTAGATTTAAAGAAATATCATAAATATCATTCCACCATATGGACTACATCTTTGATAAATGTATTCCATTTTCAGTGTTAATTCAGTGAACATAAAAATATCATTTCATAATTATATTCAACTTTCAATGTATACATGTATACATAAAAATATATATATATTCAGCAATTGTAGTCTCAAATAAACAGCCGAATTATAGTTTCAAGCTATGGCAGTTGGTTCTATTTACCTGAGATTTGATTCATTGCGTATATGTTAATAACTGTATTTGATTTTCATTTGCTACAGAACTCTTCCACTCCTCATAACTCTTCGACTACTCAGGTATTCTCTACGAACGTGGTTCCTCGTGTCAACCATCCCTGCGAATGCGTTATCTGACAGGAGGATCTAGAGGGTTTAGTAGATATGCTACAGTGTGGCCATGTATTCAACCGCAAATGCCTCAACAGATGGAAGGACAACAAAAATCGTTAATCTCCATCAGCTATAGCCGGGAGCTCTTCTCCAT
>JAULBU010016379.1:0-20937 GCA_032358235.1 Odonthalia washingtoniensis | reverse complement strand
GGCAAAGATCCTGAAGAAGCATTTATGATCTTAATCCCAGAAGCATATAATAATCAACCACTTCTGGATTCTTATCCTGAAATAATAGATTTCTATAACTATTATAGTCATCTACAAGAACCTTGGGATGGTCCAGCATTAGTAGTTTTTAGTGATGGTAAAAAAGTAGGAGCAACATTAGATAGAAATGGCTTAAGACCAGCAAGATATTCTATAACTAAACAAGGTCTTGTTCTTTTATCATCTGAAGCAGGTGTAATTGATATTGATCCTTCAACTGTTTTACATAAAGGACGTTTAGGTCCAGGTCAAATGTTGTCTGTTGATTTAGTTAAAAATTTAATTTTAGATAATTTAGTCATTAAAGAAAAAGTTGCTAAAAAGTTCCCTTATAAGCAGTGGTTAGAGAAGTATCATGTTAATATTCAGCCTAATTGTTATGAAAGTAGTACACCCTTAGACTTTATCGATATTGCTCGTTTACATACAGCTTTTGGTTATTCTAGAGAAGATGTTGAACTCGTAATTGAGCATATGGCTAGCTCAGCTAAAGAGCCAACTTTTTGTATGGGAGACGATATACCTTTAGCAGTTTTATCTAATAGACCTCATTTGTTATATGATTATTTTAAGCAACGGTTTGCGCAGGTTACTAATCCTTCGATTGATCCCTTGCGTGAAAGTTTAGTAATGTCTTTAATTACCTATCTCGGGCCAAAAGGTAATTACTTAGAGCCTAGTGAAGATATAGCTAAATCTATACAAATAAATTCACCTATAATTAATGAAAATGAATTATTATTAATTTCTCAAAGTATATTTAAAGTCGTTTCAATTAATACTTTTTTTAAATTAGAATCTTCTGTTATTAGTTTTGATCAACAAATAGAAGCTATTTGTAAAGAATGTGTTGCTTGTATCAATAAAGGGAAACAATTAATTATCTTAACAGATCGTTTAGAAAATTTAGATAAAGATTATATCTTTATTCCTCCTCTCTTAATTACTGGTGCTGTACATCATTACTTAATTAAAAAGAAATTAAGACATAGGGTTTCATTAATAATTGAAACTGGTCAATGTTGGAATACTCATCATTTTGCTTGTTTAATAGGTTATGGAGCAAGTGCTGTTTGTCCTTATGTGGCGTTTTTGACAGTAAGGCAATGGTGGCAAAATCCTAAAACTCAGAAACTTATGTTCAATGGCAAGCTTGATCAAATTACTATTCAACAATCTCAAAATAATTATAGGACAGCTATAGAAAAAGGAATTTTAAAAATTTTGTCTAAAATGGGAATTTCTTTAATCTCTAGTTATCATGGTGCGCAAATATTTGAAATTTTAGGTCTTGGAAATGATGTTGTAGATTTATCTTTTTTAAATACTACATCAAGACTAGGTGGGATGAGCTCAAGTGAGCTCTTTGAGCATTCTTATTCTATGTATAAATTAGCTTTTGTTGTAGAGCTTCCTAAGAAGTTACCTAATTTAGGCTATGTTCAGTATAGACCAGGTGCAGAATATCATGTTAATAATCCAGAAATGTCTAAAACTTTACATAAAGCTGTACGTAATTCTGATGTTGCTTTATATAATCAATATAAATTTTTACTAGAAAATAGAGTGCCTTCAAATCTAAGAGATTTATTATCATTATCTAGTAAAAATTACTCTATTAGTATTAATGATGTTGAGCCAATTGACTCTATTCTTCAGCGCTTTTGTACAGGAGGTATGTCTTTAGGTGCATTATCTCGTGAAACTCATGAAACTTTAGCTATAGCTATGAATAGAGTTGGTGGTAAGTCTAATTCTGGTGAAGGAGGAGAAGATTCAATAAGATTTCAAAAAATTACTGATGTTAATTCTTCAGGTACCTCAGAGAGTTTTTCTCATCTTAGAGGACTCAAGAATGATGATATTGCGAGTTCCGCAATCAAGCAAATAGCATCAGGTCGTTTTGGTGTTACTCCTGAATATTTAGTTAATGCTAAGCAATTAGAAATTAAGATAGCTCAAGGTGCTAAGCCTGGCGAAGGTGGTCAATTGCCTGGTAAAAAAGTTAGTCATTATATTGCTACATTAAGAAATTGTAAAACTGGTGTAACTTTAATTTCTCCTCCACCACATCATGATATATACTCCATTGAAGATTTAGCTCAATTAATTTTTGATTTACATCAAATTAATCCTAACGCTCAAGTTTCTGTTAAGTTAGTTGCTTCTGTTGGAATTGGTACTATAGCTGCTGGTGTAGCTAAGGGAAATGCTGATATAATACAAATTTCAGGTCATGACGGTGGAACTGGTGCTTCACCTTTGAGTTCTATTAAGCATGCAGGAGTTCCTTGGGAATTAGGATTAACAGAAGTACATCAAACTTTAGTTGAAAATAATTTAAGAGATAGAGTAATCTTGAGAGTCGATGGTGGATTAAGAACAGGGAGAGATCTTATTATCGCTGCTGCTATGGGTGCGGAAGAATTTGGTTTTGGTACTGTGGCTATGATTGCGACAGGTTGTGTGATGGCAAGAATTTGTCATACTAATAACTGTCCGGTTGGAGTTGCTACTCAGAGACAAGATTTAAGAAAACGCTATCCTGGTATACCAGCTAATTTGGTAAATTTTTTTACTTTTATTGCTCAAGAAGTTAGAGAAATTCTATCTGATTTAGGTTATAAAAACTTAAAAGATATTATTGGTTTAGGTAGTTTATTATCTTTTAATCCTGTAAAATTAACTAAAACTCATAACTTAACATTAGATATTTTATTAAATGAATCTAGTAAGAGTAAAATAACTCGCTTTCATACTAATATTCATAATAATGGCAAAGTATTAGATGACTATTTGTTAAATGATTGTAATATCATAAGTGCTATTAATTCTGAATTAGATATAATTAAAAATTTAAGTATTCTAAACACAGATCGATCTGTTGGGGCTAGAATATCTGGTTTAATAGCTAAAAAGTATGGTTATAATAATTTTAATGGTAATCTACAGATTAATTTTTCAGGTGTTGCAGGACAAAGTTTTGGTTCTTTTATTTGTAATGGTATGTATTTAAATTTAATTGGTGAAGCAAACGATTATGTTGGCAAAGGTATGAATGGAGGAGAAATAATTATTTCTCCTCCAATTGAGAATAAGGATCAAGCTTCGAATTATGTAATTATCGGTAATACTTGTCTTTATGGAGCTACTGGAGGATATCTATTTGTTAATGGACAAGCTGGAGAGAGATTTGCTGTACGTAATTCTAATGCTAAAGCAGTTATAGAGGGTGTTGGTGATCACGCTTGTGAGTACATGACAGGTGGTTTAATTGTTGTATTAGGCAAATTCGGTCGTAATATTGGTGCAGGTATGACTGGAGGATTAGCTTATTTTTTAGATGAAGATAATGATTTGATGTCAAAAGTTAATTTAGACATAGTTAAAGTACGCAAAATTGTTACAAAGGAAGCTGAAGAACAATTATTAGAAATTCTTGAGCTTTATGAAATTAAAACTAAGAGTTTAAAAGCTAAAAAGATTTTAGATAATTGGAAGGAATATTTATCTGTTTTTTGGCAGTTAATACCGCCCTCTGAAGAAAATAATTCTTTTACAGATGCTCACTATTCATCTTACACAAGTATTATTCATTGAGACAATTGAATAATATTATTATTCTTGTTATCAAAATATAATTTGTAATATATTATCACAATTACTATAAAATAATTGTGTTTGTATTAATATATTCTAAGTAGCAAATTAATTTTGTTTTAAGATCTATTAAAATTTAAATCTTTAAGGAATAGTTAAAACCATATGGCTCATAGTGTTAAAGTTTATGATACATGTATTGGATGTACTCAATGTGTTCGTGCATGTCCTTGTGATGTTTTAGAAATGGTTCCATGGAATGGTTGTAGAGCAGGGCAAATAGCTTCTGCCCCTAGAACAGAAGATTGTATTGGTTGTAAGAGATGTGAAACAGCATGTCCCACGGATTTTTTAAGTGTCCGAGTTTACTTAGGTGCTGAAACAACTCGTAGTATGGGTTTAACTTATTAGTTTATATTTTAATTGTTACATTGTATATTCAATTGTCTATATATAATTATTAAAATAAATATATTAAGATAATTGATTTGCTCTTATATTTTATCTGTTATCCTTACTCCTAAATAATAATTGTCATTATTCTTCTTTATTAATTTACTTAACACTTAATTATGTAAGTCTTTTAATTCCAAACAAGTTATAAAAATAATAACTAGTATAGATAATAATAATATTTCTCAAATCATTAAAATATCTCATGCTAGTTATTTAGATATGATTGCTAATACTCATATTATTAATTTGCTTAAATCTTTTTCATCTCTACCTATCTGCGTATCATCAATTGATATATATAATTGTGTATCAGTTGGTAAAGATATGATTAACATAGGAAATTATAATTCTTTTTATGAAAAAATATCTACCTTAGTTCATCTGATATTATAGAACTAGTTCAAGAAATTAAGTGTCTCACTGGTAAGATTCATATTTGCGTTAGAATACCTTACTATCTTGACTTAAAAGCACAAATATCACTTGCATAGAAATTAGAGTTTTTAGGTATAAATTTGCTTCAAACGGAAGATATTCTTATTCATTCCAACTTTAAATTATCTAATTGATCGTACCAATTTATATTCACTATCATTACTATTAACTTGCATTTTGCTTAGTTATGTTAGTATTCCAATTATTACTTCTTCTAGCGTCAACAATATATCTGTTAATATAGCAAAATTATATAGTGTTTTTGGTGTAGGAATTTGTTCAGCTCTGAGAAAATAAGATAATTTATATAGTATTGTTAAATACATCAATGGAGTATACTATTCATTAGTTAATCAAAATAATAATACTAATAGTGATTATAATAATCAGTTGCTTCTTGCAAATATATTGAAGTTAAAAGTAACATGATACTTATTAGTTTTAAAATATTCCTATTTATTTCTTTATCCTTATAATTATTAAATATTAAAATTTATGAGTAATATTTCTGAATATAGGTTAAATAACTTTATTAGATATATTAAAAAATATTTAAGTATATTAATTTTTATATCATTCCTGTTTATGTTCATCTTTTCATTTCTGGGCTTTAAAAAAAAAATGGATATGAACTATTTGTTGAATTTAATGACGCCTATGGATTGAAAAATGGTACAAATGTTAATTTACGTGGTATAAAAGTTGGACAAATTCATCGTATAAGTATTCAATGTAATAAGATTATTGTCTTACTTCGTATCAATTCTCTAAAAATTTTAATACCTAAAAATTCTATTATTGAAGCTAACCAAATTGGTCTATTTAATGATATAGTTATTGATATTACTCCTCTAGACTATATCGATTATAGAGATATCAAGTATATGGATCTTAAATCTAAAGAATGTCTTGTTTCACAATTCGTATGTCCTAATTTTTATATTATGGGTTATAAAGGTATGAATTATGATGATTTAGTGAGGGCTACTACAAGAATATCTCAGAGATTTGATGATCCTCGTCTCTTTAGCTTATTTTATTTATTTTTACATAATAGTATTAATATTTCTGATGAGATTATAACCCTAATTAATCATTCTTCAAATTTTCTTGATTTATTAAGTGAATTTATTCCTATACTTTTACTAAAATACGTATAGTAAAATTATCTTAATCTTTATAATTATTTACCTAATCTAAAATTATATTTTATACTTATGCTTTCAAGAAAAGTTCTAACTCTGTATTTTTTAAAGCCTATTGTTGAATTCGAATATCAATTAAAACAATTGGATAAAATTTTAATATCCTATCAAAATACTGACTCATTTCTTATTCTGAGGAAAGATTTGGAACAATTAACAGTTAACTTATGTGAACTTAAACAAAATATATTTCAATCTTTAACACCACTACAAAGATTACACTTAGTTAGACAGTCTGATAGGCCTACTACTTTAGATTATATTTCTTATATACTGGAAGATTGGATAGAATTACATGGCGATAGAGGTGGTACTGATGATCCTGCTATGATTAGTGGTATTGGACGCTTAAATTCAATACCAGTTGTATTTATAGGTCATCAACGTGGAAAAGATACAAAAGATAACGTCGTGAGAAATTTTGGTATGGCTTCCCCAGGTGGTTATCGAAAGGCTCTTAGACTTATGAGGCATGCAAATAGATTTAATTTTCCAATTTTAACTTTTATTGATACTCCAGGTGCTTGGGCAGGTATTGAAGCAGAAAAGCTAGGTCAAGGTGAAGCTATTGCTGTAAATCTCAAAGAGATGTTTTCTTTAGAAGTACCTATTATTTGTACTATTATTGGAGAAGGAGGTTCTGGTGGAGCTTTAGGGATAGGAATAGGAGATAGAGTTTTAATGCTTGAATATGCAGTTTACACTGTTGCTACTCCCGAAGCTTGTGCTGCAATTCTTTGGAAAGATAGCACGAAATCTCCAATAGCTGCAGAATCATTAAAAATAACATCTTCTGATTTAAAATTATTAGGTATTATAGATGATATTATACAAGAGCCTTTAGGAGGTTCTCAAGCTGATCCCTATCAAGCATCTATATATTTAAAGAATAAATTAGTTTCTGATCTAAATTCCTTACTGAGTCTCTCTGGAGAAGATAGAAAAGAGTTAAGGTATAATAAGTTTCGTAAAATTGGAACATTTTACGAATCGTCTTTAACTATAGCTTAACATTTATTCGTGATATTATGGCATGCCTTATTTTACCATTTTAGTCATTTAGTGCAAATAACCAATACTTTTTAATCCAATAATTGTACCTGCACCTAGAATATGTCCTAGACTAGTAGTAGCTAGAAGTTCTGGTAATCCAAGGCCTTCTAACCCTAAAACAGGTATACATGGACCTAAACCTCTTACTTTAATCGCATATCTACCTATGCCTATGCTAATTAAGTTACATGCTATCATTATAGTGGCAATCTTCATTGACCATAAAGAATTTCCTGATATTATTTCGAAAATATTATAGTTATTGAGTGTCATTTTTTATGTTGATGGTTAGAGATTGTTTAAATATATATAATTATAATTCAAATCTTCTAGTTATATATTTTATATAAGATATATTAAGTCTTTAAGACATTATCCAGCCATAACTATGTAAACCCTTGCCTATGAAATTTACGCCTAAATAGCATACCCATATAATAATAAATCCAAAAGAAGCGATAATAGCTGGTTGTTTTCCTTCTAATTGTCTAGTTAATCTAGAGTGTAAGTATATTGCGAATATTATCCATGTTATAAGTGCCCATGTTTCTTTGGGGTCCCAACTCCAATACGTACCCCATGCATCATTTGCCCAGACTGCTCCGGAGATTATGCCTATTGTCAATAATGGGAAACCAAAACCAATTATACGGTAACTTAGATTGTCTATTGCTTGTAGTAGGCTTATGTTTTCTATATTGTTAGAGTTATTAGAAATAGCATTTACTAAATTTTTATTAGATTGAGTTGTTTCTTTTATTTCTTTAGATTTATATTCAAATAGAATTTTTTTTGAATTACTATAAGAATTACCTCTAATGTCAATTGTTTTTCCTTTTGATATCACTAAAAATAGTACAGAAAGTAGTGACCCTATGATCAAAGTAGCATAGCTTAACATCATTACCGTTACATGCATTACTAGCCAATTAGACCTCAAAGCTGGTACAAGTGGTATTGCTGATTTCATGTCATTAGGTAACGACATACTAGCAAAAGCTATTACGAATAGTGACATAGGTGTTGTTATTGTACCAATTAACTTATTGTTAGTTTTTCTTTCTAGTAGTATTTGAATGAATGTTAGTGACCATGTTAGAAATATCAGTGATTCATATAAATTGCTTAATGGAAAATACTGGTTTGATAGCCATCTAATGCTTAGTGATGTGGCTAAAATAATGTTAGTGATTATTGTTAGTATGATAGATAAATGGTTTAATTTTTTACTATACTGTATAAATAAATTGGACCAATAGAGAATTAAACCTAGAAGCAATAAGCCAAATGCTGTATTAATTAGATAATTTTCAATTAAATTTAGGTTCATGTAATTTATATCTTCTTTCTATTTTTTTAGATTATAGAATATATTATAATCTATAAATTTTAATCGTTTGGTGTATAAAAAAAAGAAAAAACAAAATTAGAAATAATACTTCTAATTTTGTTTTTAGTTATTTGATAATATTGAACTAGCTTAAAGAATTAATTAGGTAGTCTAATGCTGCGCTAAATTCAACACCAGCTTGCGCACTCATATCTCTAGGAATACATAGTCTATCTCTTGTAAATGTAAATGATGCGATATATGCTGCACTAGGTAAATTGAGAGTTCTGTATACTTCACGAGCACCTGCAATTCCCCATTCATCAAGAGGACCTGTTCCTCCAACTACTAAACTATAATTAATAAGACGCATATAATGATCTACATCTCTGTAGCATTTATTGATTTTTTCTTGATTCTCTCCAGCTTCTCCAGGACCTTTTAGATAGCCATATTTGCTAAAACATGCATCTCCTGCTTCTTTAACAACTGCTTCATGATTTGAACCAAGTTTTTCTGCAGCTTCTAATCGAGCAGCGGCACGCTGAATATTTCCTTGTACTGATTGAAGATCAGAAGAAGAAGGGTAACGTCCTGCAGCGTCAGCTGCACTAATTGTAGTAGTAATAACTGATTTCATTTTTATCTCCTCAGTTTATTTATGTAATTAAATTTTTATGTCTTTTTAACTAATTGCTGCAACTACTCTATCGCAGTAGCTTGCTACTTCTGATGCCAATGCAGAACAATCACCTTCAAGAACTTCTACTTTTCTATTAGAAGCAATATTATTTACAAAAGCAATTGCTGCAGCTTTCATAATACTTACCATTCTTGCAGTAGAGTTAGTAGGAACTCCTAAGGCTATATAAGTTTCTTTTAGTCCATTTAGACAACGATCTTCTAATACAGATGCATCACCTGCAAGAACTGCATAAGATACGTAACGTAAGATAATTTCGCCATCTCTTAAACATGCAGCCATGCGACGATTAGTGTAGCAGTTACCACCTGGAGTAATTAGACCTGGATTTTCGCAAATCATACCAGAAGCAGCATCAGACACGATACAGCTAGAATTAGAAACAATATAATTTACTGCATCTAAACGCTTATTACCATCACTGATGAATGTCTTAAGCGCTTGTAAATCACTTCCACTTACATATGCAGCTTTTGAATCTGAATTTACCACAACTCTAGAAAATGCATCAAGCATTGAGCTCTCCTTAAATATTTTTATATTCTATTAAAAGAATAATTATGTTTCAGCTGTTTTTTTTTTATAAGCTGATGTATTAGTATCGAAACATAATATAAACGATACAGTCTAGAAATAGATAACAAATTCATATTAATTAATATTTTCTATTTTATATTTAGCTCATAGAGTTTTTGATACAATATTTAATAATATTATCTTTTATCATCATTTTTTGCAGTATCTTTACAAGATATTTTTTAGTATTTTTATCATTTAGTTTATTTATTTGATTCTCATATAATGCTATTTTAAATTCTTGTTCTAGATTTAGTTTATTTGCATTATTCATTTTAAAATTTAGTTAATATTTGAATTAATCTTGATATAAATTAAATATTTTAATATAAATTTATCGTATTCAGGTAAATTTAAGTATAATATTGATATACACTTTGTCATTATCTATTTATTATAAATAGATCTTTTTTATACTTAACATGTGAATATCGTAAAATTAATTATTACTTGTTATCTTTTATTAGTTTAGAATTAAATTGGAGACTAATTTATGTCTATTCCTATTTTGAAATATTCTTTGTCTACTCATAATCACAGAGTGAATAGTTTTGAATTTTTAGCAGGAGAAGAGCAGTCTAAGTTATACACAATGGATAACTTGCCTGTTTCTTCTGAAGTTGATGAAATTATTTGGGCTGCTTATCGTCAAATTTTTAGTGAACATCAAACTTTATCTAGTACTCGACAACTATTTTTAGAATCTCAGTTAAGATTTAGTCAAATTACTATTAAAGATTTTATTAAAGGTTTGTTATTATCTTCTGAATTTCGCTATTTAAATTATGATGTTAATAATAACTACCGTTTTGTTGAAATGTGTTTTCAGCGAATATTAGGAAGAGATATTTATAATGAACGAGAAAAATTAGCTTTTTCTATCGTGATTGGCTCAAAAGGTATAGAAGTTTTTATTGATCTTTTGCTAAATAGTGATGAATATGCTGAAAATTTTGGAGATAATATAGTACCTTACCAAAGAAGGCGTATTATTTTTCAGAGAAACAAAGGTGAAATACCATTTAATCTTAAGACTCCTCGTCTAGATTATAGTTTTCTGCCTAAACAATATATGCCACAGCTATCATGGGCAGGTCCTGTACGTTCTTTTAGGCCTCAAGAACAGAAGCCTAAAGCGGGTGATCCAGCTCTATTTTTTAGCATGTTAAATGATATTTCATTTGTGTAGCTATTATTTGTTATGTTAGATTAAAATTAATTACATATCAGAATATTTTATAATAACTATTATATAATCTATAATTATTATTATAATAATCTGATATTTAGTGTTTTACGTCAATATTTTAGCTACCTAGTTTGAATGCGTCAACAAATAAGCCATATATTATGCCAATCTTTATCTTATTAATTAAACTCATCATAAAAGCTCTATCTATATTATTTTTTCTATATACTATTTTGTTGAGTAATTCGTTAAAAGTAACAATAACTGCAGCACTCATAATATTCCATTCTCCTGTCTGTGCAGGTATTGTCGATAAAATATTTGCAAAAAAAAACCCAGCATTAAACTTAATATATTTACGTTAAAAAACATAAAATTATAATGTAGTTTTTTTTTATAACTTGAACTGATTGTAAGAATTTTGTCAATTTATTTCTTATGTATTTTTTTTAGTTATTTAAGTCACTATGTTTTAAAACTGTTATCAAATTTTCTACTTTTAATTATACATTTTGTTGGCTTAAGCTCGTACTGATATAGTCGAAAGGTTTAACAAAGATTTGTTGATTTTTATATGTTATTTTCATATCCTTATTATTTAATTCGTTAATAACTATATCTTTTAATATTTCGACGCTTCTAATAATTGGTCCAACTGGTACCCTTAATGATAAATAAGTCTCTTTTAAACCATCTAGTAATCTTTCATTGAGTATATCAATATCTCCTGCTATCATTGCGTAACTAACATAACGTAAATAGTAATCAATATCTCTTAAACAAGTTGCATATCTTCTAGTAGTATATGAATTACCTCCTGGTCTTAATAATTCTGGTTGTTCTGTGTATAGTTGACTAGCTGCTTCTCTAACTATTTTTGATGCTTTACTTGTAATAATTTCTGTTGCTTCTAATCGATCAATTCCTGTCTCAAAGTAACTACTTAATTCCTTAAGTGCTATCTCATCTAAATATTTTCCTGTAATATCATATTTATTTAAAATAGTGCTTATAGCATCTTTCATAATCTTAGTCTCCAATACATATTTATATTATATATATTTTATTTTATCTGATATATAATATAATTAAATTTCAATGTTAAAAAATAATTTTTCTTTATACTCTAATGGATGATAGTTATATTATAGTTCGTGTTTATAACAAAAAAAGCATAGAAATATATTATTACCATAAATCTAATCAGAAATGTTTTGTAAATAACTATCCTATTTGTTTTACAGTACACTCCAATCGTGTAAGTTATATTTTTATGCTGTTGTCATTATTTTCTATTATTGAGTTGTTATCTACGCCACATAAATTTTATCTAGGCAAAGAAATTTTTAAAGCTTATATATCAGCTAAACTTAATCAATTGTATATCCAAGATTGATTAATTTATTTTTATGATTATTACTATCAAAAATTGTATTGTTTCTATTTAGAGGCATGTAACTCAGTGGATAGAGTGCCAAATTCCGACTTTGGTGGTCGAAGGTTCAAATCCTTCCTTGCCTATTCTTATAATAATTGTTAAAACATTTCTTTTTGTGTTACGATATTTAGAACAGATTTAACATATTTTATTTTAAGGGGCTGATAAGGTTTCTACATTTTGATATTTTATATGAGTTTTAGTTGATTTATAGCTTTTATTATAATAATATTCTATTCTATATTATTGTGTGAAAAATACCATTTAATTGCAAAACATAACATTATGGTTTTTTCTAAAAATTTAGTAATAGCTTAAATTTTTAGAATATTAAATTGTACTTCTTCCGTATATTTTATTATCTATGAGAGAAATGCTCTAATTATACTTACTAGTAATGACATTGATGTCATTCATTAATTATTTAATTAGTAAAGTAGTTTGTCTATAATTTGAAAAATTTGAATTTAATAAATTAACTTAATAATAATAACCTTATATTTTTATCAAGATGGACGTGGGTTCGAGTCCCACCAGTTCCATTTATGTATAGTATTCCTATATTTGTCATAAAATATGATTCAAAAATTTTTATTTATTATTTAATTGTTGTATTTCTGTTGTAATATTTTTTTATTATTATATATTTTTATATATACTACATTTTATTTATGGTTAAATTTGATGATCTTATCTAATTTTATTTTATTTTATAAAGTATTAAAAAATTATCGTGGAAATAAAGAATATATAACACTGACATTAGATCAGAGTCAAAAAAATTCTAAAAACATGTTTAATTTAAAATCCAATAGATCACCTTGCATTCTCATATCAGATTCTAAATCTTTTACAGATCAAATCTCTAGTCAATCACTTGAAAAAGAGATAAACAACAGATTAATTACTCGAAACTTTTGGCAAGGAGTTGTTAATAAGTATCTACAGGAAATTATCTATCTTTCGCCGTCAAATTCTTTATCTGAAAGTTATATTAATAAATTAAAGACAACTGGTTTATCTGTCTATAAAGGAAATGAACATAAAACCTTTTTACATAGATTTAGTAAAGATTTACTTAATGGCAATATTCAAATACTGACAAATGTAAAAGATGATTTATCTATTTCTTTATTGAATACAAGTAGTGTTACTTATTTAAAATATAATTGGCTAAAATTTTTGAACCTTAATTTGTTTAATTCAAAGAATTTTATTCATAATGTATATAGTGAATTTAATTATAATGAAACAAATATTGGTAATCAATCGTTACCAATTTTTATTTTAATTAATAGTAATAATGAGATTATTTTATCAGAATCTCCTGATCAATTACGAAAGAGTAATGAATTATTTAATTTATATAGTTACCTTACAGGTAAAATTTTAAGTACCAGAAAGGTATACACTGGATTAGTCTTTATCAATCCAGAAGACGCTGTAGAATATCAAGAATATATCAATTCTAAATATTGTAATTCTACTCATATTAATCAAATACGGGTTATGCCTGTTACTATGAATTTATATTTTCGATTGATGAATATAAAACAAAGAAGCATTGAATTTAGATTGATTCCTGATTTACAAGAAATTAGTAAATTAGTATATAAACATAGAAAATATAGTTATTTATCATTAGATAGTAATCAAAATTATGGTCATAATTATTTTCAGGGTCAACCAGTTTATTTAATTAAAGCTATTAATGCTAGAAATAAAAAAAATAATGATTTAAAAACTTTTAATTACTTATATTCTTACGGTAAAAAAAAGAATGTATCTAAATATGAAGCTATTTTTTTTAGCTACGATACTGCTATGGATGCGTGGAAAAAATTTGTTCACGAAAATAAAAATTATCGTTTACCAGTTAGGCCTTTAATGTATACCTCAAATTTAGAAATGTTTATTAAAACATCTTACTACAAAAAAAATTATAGCAAGATTATCTTTTTGCCATCAATAAATACTTATAAATTTCTCAAAACGTATTTGCAATCAGATATAACAAATAAAAATAAGATAAATTATTGGATAACAAATAGAGTAGTCTACATAAGAACATTATGCTATAGAGTGTTTTGGTCTTTAACTAGTAGGCAGCCAATGAATTGGTAATTAATTAATATTTTTATTAAGTATTTCTTTAAGCTATGGTTTTTATAAGTTACATATATTGATGATTAGAAATTAATATTTATGTTGTTTTGAGTATTATTTTCTTGAATAATACTCAACTACTAATAACTCATTTAATTGCAATGCTACCCAATCTCTTTCTATGATGCCATTAACTTTAGCAACTAATCTATCTTTTTGTAATTCCAAATGATTTGGTATATTAGCTAAGCCTGGAGATTTCATATAACTTTTTATTAATTTAATAGAAGATTCTCTTTGTTTTATTGCAATAGTATCTCCAGGTTTACATTGGTAGCTACATATAGATAAGATATGATTATTTACAACAATATGTCCATGATTAACTAGTTGTCTAGACGCAGGTATTGTAGGAGCTAATCCAAGTCTGAAAATAGTATTATCTAATCTCATTTCTAACATTTGAAGTAGAATAATTCCTGTTGACCCTTGAACCTTTTTAGCTGTTTTAATATTTTTTAATAGTTGTCTTTCACTTAATCCATAATTAAATCTTAATTTCTGTTTTTCCTCTAGCCTTAAAGCATACTCTGAAGGTTTTTTTGATTGTTGTCCATGCTCTCCAGCAGGAGATATTTTTTTAGATTTTTTTCTAGTTAATCCAGGTAAATCACCTAATCTTCTTGATATTCTCAATCTAGGTCCTCTATAACGAGACATATTTGAATTCCTTGTAGTGTTCAATACGAGATATTTGCTAATAACAATTTAGTTATATTTTCACATTAAGTCAAATGAATTATGTTTAAGAAGGATTTGTATTAACAGTTATTTTTTATGAGGTGATAAAACCATAATAATATTTTTTCCATCTTTAGTTGGTTGTTGTTGAATAATTGATATCTCATTGAGATCTTTAGCCATCTTATTTAGTAGTTCAAGTGCTAGATTAAAATGTTGTATTTCTCTGCCTCTAAAAATCACTGTTGCTTTTACCTTATCTCCAGATTGTAAAAAACGTAAAGCTTGATTTAATCTAACTCTATAATCATGATCTTCAATCTTATATCGCATTTTTACTTCTTTAATTGATGTGTTATGTTGTTTCTTTTTTGCTTCTTTAGCTTTCTTCTCTTGAGTGAATTTATATTTTCCGTAATCTATTATTCTACACACAGGAGGATCTGATTTATCGCTTATTACTACTAGATCTAGCCCTTGGTCCAAAGCAATATTTAATGCTTCATTAGAAGAATGTATTCCTAATTGTTTTCCTTCTAAATCTATAAGACGAACTTTAGGATACTTAATTGATTCGTTTACTATAGACTGATCGTTATATTTTTTTTTCAATTATTTGTTTATTTGACCTTGTTGATTTTTGTAAATTATTTTAATTTATTCCAAGATATTGGTAAATACATGTAAACTATTATAACATTAAATATATACTGATTTATTCTTTATGATTTTATTTATAATCAATAACTTATGAAACATACACTTTCTGTTCTTGTACAAGATGAGTCAGGTGTCTTATCAAGGATATCTGGTTTATTTGCTAGGCGAGGATTTAATATTGATAGTTTAGCAGTGGGTCCAGCAGAAAAAGCTGGTATATCTAGACTTACTATGAGTGTCGTTGGTGACAATCGTACAATAGAACAACTTATTAAACAATTACATAAATTAATTAATATCTTAGATGTTCAAAATGTTACAAACATACCATGTATTGAGCGTGAATTAATGTTAATTAAAATAAATGTTTTATGTGAACATAGATCCTATCTTTTAGAAGTAGCAAATATTTTTAGAGCAAAAGTAGTTGATATATCTCATGAATCTTTAACATTAGAAGTTACTGGTGATCCAGGCAAAATTTTTGCAATTCAGCAACTTTTGAGTCAATATAAAATAACTCAAATTGCAAGAACAGGTAAAATTACTTTGGTCAGAGACTCTAATGTAAATACAGAATTTTTGAGAAAAAGATTAAACTATAATGAAAGTTACCTATATAGTTAATTCATTTGTATTATTCTAACATTGCATATCAACTTACCTTAAGTTTTTTTAGCCAACTTCCAGGTTTTTCTATAAATGAAGCACATTCTTTTAAGTCCCAATCTAATAAAACATTGTTAAATTGTTTATTCATATTTACTACTATTATTGTTTGAATTGGAGTAAAATTACTTTTTTTTGACCATTTGTTTCCATGTTGTGTTTCTATAAACTCATATGTTTGACATTTATTAATATGGCGACAATTGATACATATACACATAATTAAGTTAAGATATTTTATTTACTTACGTAATTAAAGTTAAAAAAATAACATCCATATTTTTAATTTAGATACGGTAATTTAGATATTAATATAATAAATGGGGATGGAGGGACTTGAACCCTCACGATCAGTAAAAGATCAACAGATTTTAAGTCTGTTGTGTCTACCATTCCACCACATCCCCTATATTTAACTTATAAACTATTAATCTCAGTTTTTTATTAGGCGGTACCCAGATTTGAACTGGGGATAAAGAATTTGCAATCCTCTGCCTTACCACTTAGCTATACCGCCTGACTAATTGTATTGAAATTAAATTAATACTATGGAATTAATTTAATTCAATTTAGTACAAATTGTCAATGATATATTCTATATTATTTCTAGGATTGCGTAAATAAACGACTTTTTAGTATATCTTCTGATTGAATTGTAATTAGATCAGCTTTAGTAAGTATTTTATCTCCAGTAGAAAAAATGCGATTTGCTTGTCTCATTCTTGCTCTATCAATTGCATTTCTAATACTTCTAGCATTTGCAAAATGCGGTTGTGCCATTCTTCTTTCTGCGTAGTCTAGTAATACATTGTCTGCATCTGAAGCAAATTTGTATTGTTGTTCCTCTAGCATTAATTTTGCTATTTCTAATAGCTCTGCTGCAGTATAATCTGGAAAATCAACATGGTTTGTAACTCTTGAAGATAGACCAGGATTAGATTCATAAAAATTATCCATCTTATTTTTATACCCTGCAAAAATAACTACTAAATCATCTCGTTGATTTTCCATAACTTGTAGCAAAATTTCAATTGCTTCTGCACCATAGTCTCTTTCATTATTTGGTTTATATAAATAATATGCTTCATCAATAAAGAGTACCCCACCCATAGCTTGCTTTAGAACTTCTTTAGTTTTAGGAGCAGTATGACCTATATACTGACCAACTAAGTCATCTCTAGTAACTGTAAGCAAATGCCCCTTTCTGATATAGCTAAGTCGATGTAAAATATCTGCCATTTTCATTGCAACAGTTGTTTTACCTGTACCAGGACTTCCTGTAAATGACATATGTAACCCTGGGCTACCTGAGACTAAATTAAGTTGATTTCTTAGTCTATCAATTAATAATAAAGCAGCTATCTCTTTGATTCTAGTTTTTACTGGTTTAAGCCCAATTAATTCTCGCTCTAGCTCATCTATGATTTCTTGTATATTTGTTTTATCGTATTCTTCTTGTAAATTTACTAGAGTATCACCTGTATATTTTGTGTTCATAAGTTTCTATGTAAAGTATTATTTTTATCTTATCTGATAAAGTTCAAAAGAATATAGTACATGATGTACTATATTCTTTTTTAGTTTTGAATTCAACCTATATTTTTAAATACTACGTTAGTATCTAGAACCTTCTGGTTGTCTACTTGTTGCATAACTGCGGAAACAGTATTTTTGATTTCTACCTATGTCTTCTGTTCTTACTAGTTCAAATCCTGGTTCAAGAGAAGGTCTATTAACGATAAAAGATAACACGCAACTTTCTACACCTCTAGTGTTATCAAATGCATTAATTTTAACATAACAGTTAGAATACTGTTTGCGGCAGCTATTTAGTTCATAGATGATTGCTGCAGTATCTTTTACATCAAATAATGGTAAGCCCCATAATTCCCAGTAATTATTTCTAGGATGAGGATCATCAGTATATTCAATATTTAGTGCCCAGCCTTGAGAAATGGCATAGTTAAATTGGCTTTTAATTTGTTCATCAGTTAGGTCTGGTAAAAAGGAAAAAGTTCCTTGTGTCAATCTCACTATTTTATACTCCTTATAATGGTTAATCTCTGTCAATAAATTTTTATGTATTTTATTTAATGCAATATTGTCTTTAAGATACTGTATATTTTTATTATCTGCTTGACCTAAACATTAGCTGTTGGAGTTTCCACAAAATCAGCTGTATCTGTAGAAGTATAGTTGAATGAAATATCTTTCCATAAGTCTAATGCTGTCTGTAGAGGACCACAAGTTTTAGCTGAATCTTGTAAAATTTGTGGTCCTTCTGTTACATAATCTCTACCTTCATTTCGTGCCATCACCATTGCTTCTAATGCTACACGATTTGCTGTTGCACCTGCTTGAATACCATCTGGATGCCCAATTGTACCACCTCCAAATTGAAGTACTACATCATTGCCTAGATAGTCTAGTAACTGATGCATTTGACCGCAATGAATACCACCTGAGGCAACAGGAGTCACCTTACGTAAAGAGGCCCAATCTTGTTGAAAAAATATACCTTGAGGTAAGTTTACTTCTAAATAAGGCTCTAGTAATGTGTCATAGAAACCTTTGATCATTAGAGGATCTCCTTCAAGTTTTCCTACTACAGTTCCTGCATGAATGTGATCTACACCTGCCATACGCATCCATTTACAGATAACACGAAAGTTCATTCCATGAATTTTTTGACGAGAATAAGTTGAGTTACCAGCACGGTGTAAATGTAGGATCATATCATTTTTACGAGACCAGATCGCCATACTTTGAATAGCAGTATACCCAATTACTAAGTCAATCATGACAATAATTGAACCTAATTGTTTAGCAAATTCAGCTCTTTCATACATTTCTTCCATTGTTGCTGCAGTTACATTCATGTAGTGACCTTTAACTTCACCTGTAGCAGCAATTGAACGATTTACAGCTTCCATTGCATAAAGGAATCTTTCTTTCCACCGCATAAATGGTTGGGAATTGATATTTTCATCATCTTTAAGAAAATCTAGACCACCTTTCAAACCTTCATATACT
The DNA here is from genome assembly GCA_032358235.1 of Odonthalia washingtoniensis. Taxonomy (NCBI): domain Eukaryota; phylum Rhodophyta; class Florideophyceae; order Ceramiales; family Rhodomelaceae; genus Odonthalia; species Odonthalia washingtoniensis. The sequence continues at coordinate 1,683 of JAULBU010016379.1, read as the reverse complement.
ACTCTTCCGTAGTTTTTACCTGATAGACCTAATTTAGGTTTAACAGTAGCGCCTAAAAATGGACGACCAAATTTGTCCATGCGTTCACGTTCTACAACTAATCCAGTAGCAGGACCTTGGAAAGTTTTTAGGTAAGCTACGGGCAGTCTCATGTCTTCTAGTCTTAATGCTTTAACCGCTTTAAACCCAAATACATTACCAATAATAGATGCAGTTAAGTTAGCGATCGAACCTTCTTCGAATAAATCTATATCATATGCAATATAAGCAAAATATTGATCAGAAGTATTTGGTACTGCATCAACTTTATATGCTTTAGCTCGATATAAATCACATGCAGTTAACAAATCAGTCCATACAACCGTCCATGTAGCAGTAGATGATTCACCTGCAACTGCTGCAGAAGCTTCTACTGGATCTACACCCGGCTGTGGAGTTACTCTAAATAAAGCTAATACATCTGTATCTTTAATTACATATTTAGGATCCCAATATCCCATTTTTGCATATGGTATTACACCAGACTCATAACGTTCATTTTTAATTCTTGTCCGTTCTTCTACAGAGTTAGACATTTATTCCTCCTTGAGTTTAAGGCAGTATCATTATATATAAAGTTAACTATAAGACTGATACATTCATATGGATATAATATCTCATATGATTAGTAAGCAATAGTCTATAGTTATCTTTAAGTATAAACTTATCACTATATCATTATTAAAGAATTGCAGTATTGTTTATTAATATGATAACTTTTTTTAATGAATAAATCTATTATTATAGTATTATTGAGCTCTTATATAAATAATTTATTTTATTATTTTTATGTTAGGATGAGAATAGCAAGGAATAAGTATCGGAGAAATTTATTTTGTCTATTGTACAAGTTGTGGATTCCACTTTTGAGTTAGAAGTTGTTCAATCAAGTAAAACTGTTTTAGTAGACTTTGGAGCAACTTGGTGTGGTCCTTGTCGGATGATAGCTCCTGTGATTCATGAAATTTCAAATGAATATAATAATATAATTAAAGTTGTTAAAGTTAACACAGATTCAAATCCTACTGTAGCAGCTGAATATGGAATTAGAAGTATTCCTACTTTAATGATTTTTAAAAATGGTGTAAGAGTTGATACTGTTATAGGTGCAGTACCAAGATCAACTTTGATTAATACATTGAATAAATATATCTAAAATATTATTTAGACATATGCCTTCTCTTATAAGTTATAATAATTTTATATTCATTATATATTATTGAAAGGTGATATGTCTAAAATTTGTAAAATTTCTGGTAAAAGAGCTAATAATGGTTATAAAGTATCTCATTCACAGGTAAAAACAAAAAAAAGACAAAACGTTAATTTGCAAAATAAAAGAATTTGGTCAGTCAAACGAAGCTGCTGGATAAGAATAAAAATTTCTACAAAAGTAATAAAATCTTTAGATAAGATAAATTTATAGTAAAGATCTTATCTAAAAAATTTGATTACTGAATAGTTTAAGTAGTGACATTTTTTAATCCTTATGCTATAATTCAAAATATAGGAGCGTAAGAAATATTCTATACGGTTATTTCTTTTGTTCAACTCATTTTTAAAGGGTATTGGATTATATAAATAAGGATTATACAAATGGTATCAAATTTAAAAAATATTTATCATGATAAATATGATGAATCG
>JAULBU010016368.1:0-20938 GCA_032358235.1 Odonthalia washingtoniensis | reverse complement strand
GCGGATACCCTAAATCAGACCAATGAGAACAATTACAAGTTTTTGTATCCAAACTCACTGAAAATTCAGCTGCTTTTCTAGAAATTACCAAGAAACGGTACTCAGAGGTACTTTTTACAGTCATTCGACGCCCAAAAGATAAATTGTCATTCAAAATTTTCCTGATAGTATCTAAATCTTAGACGAATTTTGGGGAGTAAACACATTTAAGAGTGAAAAAAATTTTAAGCTTGAAGGATCATCTGTTTCTTTGTACTTATTATGTCTATTGTACATTGTAGTTGCCATTTTTAGAGAAATATCATGAACTATATGCAGTGCTGGGAGAGTACGTAAATAATAACCGACCCAAGAATTAAATACTTCTGCCATATTTGAGGTTTTAATACTAAACCTCGGTACAGATAATCTGTAAAATGCCCAAGTAGAAGCCTCAATACTAATCAAGTATGATGAGCACTTTTCGTCGATAACCCTTATTTTTCAATTTTATCTTTAAACGTTCGTTCGTCAAGAGTAGTAGCTGCCTCCCAAAAGTACGTTCTAATTGTATGATAAGAACGAAATTTTATTTTTAAATTGTCATCTATATGACGTAAGCAATGTGCAACAGAGCACCCATTAAACGAATCTGCTAATGCATTGCAAAGACTTTTTTGTCTATCTGAAATATTTATTAGGTTTGAAGGGAGAGTATCAATCGCTTATCGTAATCTATCAAGGAACCAGCTCCAATTTTGTTTGTTTTCTTGATCAAGTATTCCAAAATCAATTGTTATCATTCCATTATTTACATCATGTGCAACAGCAGCAAACAATTGTCGTCTATAAATACCTTTTAGATGACACGCATCCACTGCTATTACCGGTCTATAATATTTAAATGCAGTTATTGTCATTAAAAGATATAAAAATGCGATGAAAATGACCGTTTTTATTTTCATATTTTATGTGAGATTATGCATCTTCAGCTTCCAGTTTGTCTAAATATGAATTTAGAAATGCATATCCCCTTTCGATAGATCCCTGCCTTTCAATGTTTGATAAATCTCTAGCACGCCATTCTGTTTGATAAGAAATAGAAACACCGAACGTTCTTCGAATTGTTTGCATTATTTCGTTCTGTGCTATTGATGTCTGGTCAGAAACAATATCTGATATGGCATCCGTAACCAACGCCACCCTGTGATTTGATCTTGCTGGAAGAGACACAACGTCACATAGATGTGAAGAGTTCCAAACGGTTACCGTAAAATTGCCGTCTGAAAACCCCGTCGCATGCAGTCGAAATATGTATTTTGAATCTTTACCTGTTGTTGTGTTTGAAGCACAAGTACAAACGAAGAGGGATTTTGTTAACTTTAACACTTTGAAGTTGTACCCGCTTGTTGCCGCATTTGAATGCAGCGTGTTTTGTAGTTGTGCTTTGCTGAGAAACTGTTGCCCGACTGATATTTCGTGCATTGAAATCATTTTCGTTTTTGCTTGTTGATAATGGATGAGAGTCGTACGTTTTCGCTTGAAGTTGAAATTTTGGATTCAAGTTCGTTGTTGTTGGACAAAAATGATCGTAATGTTTTGAGGGATATTTTACTACATCGTTGACCAAAAGAACCGTTATTTTACATGTTTGTTTAACACGTGTAAAAACATTGTCAGAAAATATCTCTGGATTTTTTTAGAAAGAATGACTCAAACAGGCAGGTTATTTTAGAAAGAATAATTTGAAAAGAGTTAGAGCATCTCCAGTTAGGCGTTGCGTTTGCATTGTTGATTTTCAAACTAAACGCCTGGCACTGGTGAATAAAGAAGTTTTTAACGGATGTTTTAATTAAAATGAATACAGTAAGACGTTGAGTTTCCCGTTGAGTTTTCTGAAAAACTCAATATCAAACTCAACGTCATATTCCGGTACCATGGAAAAAATAATTGAAAATCACCGTGAAAAAAATTAACCAATGAGAAAAATCGGCGAAAACTTGAAAATATATGATGCTACAGATGTTGACAGAAACCTGCGAAACGGAGTGACTCAAGTAAACAGAAAGTACAGTAAAGTACTGCTAGACTAAAAGCTCCAGTATTGTAATGCTAAGTACCAAAGTTAAAGAAAAAACTGTGTAAGTAGAGTGGAAATGAAACGGGTATGTAACCCATGCCACAAGTGACCTACTTTTTTGTGTATCGCTTCCACCGTCATGCATATCGTTGTATCAACACGCATAATTGTATTACATCAATCACAAACACATATTTCGTATAAGTGGAAAGTAACCGAACCACTGCAATTGTTAACATAACAAATAGTAATTACGTGAGTATCTAAAAGCTAAAAAAACTGAACTAATAACAATCAGAAAGTTTTCAAAAAGGTGCTATGCAAAATGATGACATATACGAGCCTGATAGACGGAGTGTCAGCTTCAAAACAACATAGGATGTAATTCCGGACAGCGACGAGGAAAGATGTAATAATGATATGAAAGAAGCAAATGAATCACTGCCGAGAATAAGTCCGAAAAGCAAATTAACTGTTCACGAGTTCATGAACAGAATGAATAACAGAAAAGGGAAAAAAAGTATAGAATGTGAGGCAAGCTTGGATGTTGATAGTAATGACTGTGGTACAGTTAACATAGTAAATAAGGAGTGTAATAACAAAGTAATAGGTAGCAATGTTAATGTGGATAATATAAAAAACAGAGAAGTACATAACGAGGATCAATACGAAAATAAAAATGATCCGGAAGTAGAACCGAGATGCAAAAATGATATGGAAATAACGAAAACCAAGGAAATTGAAAATAGTTGTATGAAACTAGTAAAAATACGAAAAGAAAAAGAAATTGAAGAAGTGAAAAGAAACAGGAATGAATGGGCAGAAGAATCAAGCGATTGTGGAACAGACCGCACGTTAACAGCGGGTGAAATTAGTAAAACATTAGGACATAATGTGGGCGACGAATCAAATAATGAAAAATATAAAGATTATGATGCAGGATATGAAGCTGCCTCCACTGTACGAAAGAAAGTAGAGAAGAAAGAAAATAATAAAGGGTGCAGTGGGAACTTTTGTACAGTTGTTACGGATGAACATATGGAAATTCTGCAGCATTTATTAAACAAATCATGGAACGCAAATAAGAAAAGTTCGGAAAATGGTGACAATGTTGAAAGCAAAATAGCACATGACCGTATAAACAGTAATGGAGAAGAGAGTGAGGCAACGACATGTAGGACAAATGTTCTCAGACAAATAAACAAAAATGACGAACAACGGTGTGTACATAATGTCGCAAAAGTAAATAGCAATGTGGAAAATGACCACCAGTACGACAATTAACAGTATAGTAAAAAGCAAGAAGTTAAAAAATGTCATATGAAGAATATGAAAAAGCAGATAGTGACATTGAAAATGAGATAAAGATATCTTCGGCGGATATAGAAAGGGACGAAGAGAATGAAAAGAAGATAAAATGAGACTTGGACGAGGACGTTCAAAAGAATCTAAAAGTAAAAAAAGTAAAGTAAATGAATAAAAAGGAGTGGACCGCAATGGAGCAACGAGGAAAGGTTGATTCTAGCAAAAGGGTGGGTTTCACAGACGCAACTACTTGTGCAAACCTAGGATTCGTTGTGGATAGATATAGAGAAATATTGTACGGAAAGATATGTGCTGGAAAGAAGTAAAGAATCAATGAGAAGTAAGTGGCCAATTCTTAGCAAGGATTGTCAACTGTGGAATTCGTGCTACAGCATGGTGCAAAATATGAAACGTACTGGTAACGAACAACAAAAAGGCCTGTATAAATTACCACACGTCATATACCAGAGTCGTTGCAGACGTGAGAAGGTTAGCAATTCTGGTATAGGCATAGCATTTAAATATATTGAAGCAGCAGAATATCTAGCTACCATTCCAAAATTTGGAGATGTTGACAGTAATGGTGGGGTTAAAGTGGATAGAATAAAAAATATGTGCCGTATGTACAACGGAAAAAACGAGTAGAAACAGCTTCTTCTCAAGTTACAACGCAACCTGCACTATATAATAATAATGATAGTATAGAGTATGATCATGAAGAAGGTGTCCTATCACATGAACAACAGTCATGCGAAGTGGAAGGAGACCAGAACAGAACATCACAGCTTCTCCAAAATGTTGTGAGAAATTACCGAGATGTTAGTCAACGCGTACAGAAAAGTGAGGTGTTGATCAGTGGCAGTAGACAAGTATGAGTTATATCAAAGCTCTATACAACTACATATCAAAATATGGCGAATAACTGGAAAATTATGGACAGGTCACATCATCCTCAATGCACATTAGATTACATGAATAATATGACTGAAAACTGTCCAAAGCAGAGGGGGAAGGAACAGTACGAAAAATATAAGAAGGATGTGAAGAGTGTGATTGTCAAACCATCGACTAGTTGTGGATTTGGCGCATATATTATTCTTTCATATTGTTCACCATTCCTTCAACTTTTTAATCATCGTTCCCTCTATACATCTAGTAAAAACATAAATTATTCCCATCCGTTTATTTGAGCGTTATGTGCAACGAGATCGTTCTGCAACCCGAAATGTTCATCGTGATCAGTAAATAATAAATCTCGTACCATATATAGTTCCACTTCTTCATCACTGCGGCAGTATACCTCGTTTCCTTTTCGTAATATATTTTCATTTAATTCCTCGCCTGATTGCAACATACGTTCAGCTTCTTTTTCCATTATTAAATTCATATCGGTGCACTTAATGTTATCTAGATCCCCATTACTATTCTTCTTAACACTCGTTAAGATATTATGAAGCGTCACACATGTGTTTGATATGCGGATTGTTTCGTGTAGTCCCCATCTTCGGTTTTCCCTTCTCAGAACTTTAAAGTGGCTTTGCAGGATACCGAAAAGACGTTCGATATCTTTCCTGATTGATTCCTGTCGAAAAGAATATTTCTTTTCGTAACTATTGTTTTTGTTCGACATGGGTAATGCAAATATAGGCCAACGAGGGTATATCCCATCGCCAAGAAAGTAGAGCATGTTATGCGTCTCTCCAGTTTTTCCTATTTTATAACCTTCGATCATATACAGAGAGTATTCTTCTGAAGTATACCTTGAAATAAAGGTGATCTTGCTAGAACGTTCAGGTCATTATTTGTACCTGTACGTCCAGCAAACCATGACCAACAATATTACTCATGGTCATACCATGCTTCACATTGGATGGTGGCCATTTTAGAAACCCGGCTGTTCTGATATTGACCTTTTCTAGTACCTGGAAAAATTTTCAGGAGTAATGCATACAATCTACGGCCCCTATACACCCAGGAAATCCATTATCGTTATATACTTCTTCTATTTTCATTATTTCCTATGCCATTGGAAATCTGCTAAAAAACGTGAACCATATACTTCCATTATATCTTGACAAAATTGCCTAAAATATATACGCATTGATTCTTCAGACATTGCTGCACACTCGTCAAGACTTTCTGTACTTGTTCCTTAACTTAATATCCGTATACATGACAATAGTTTCATATCTATGGGTATACAGAAATGACCTACTCCATTCTGACGTTTGTTCCAAAAATTGTAACGGTGGGCTAGATGGTCTCTTTTCACTTTAAAATACATTACTCTCGGAATAGAAAAACGTCTTCTGAATATGTTATCTGGAAATGTAGGATTCACATCTACGTATGCCTTAAACCACGAAGATGGTTGCCGCAACCTATTTTTACTTCCCAAGGTTCTTCCTATCCTTTCCTGTCTTCTATCTTCTTTTCTTATTGTCATTTCATTTGTAATAATACTGAGTATGGCATGTTGTAACTGTTTCACAGACATGCTCATAACGCGTATGTTCTCGCAACGTATTTTCCTTTTCTCCATAACCCACCGTATCATTTCATCATTTTCCATTTCGGTTACTTTTCCAACGTTTCTCGCACCAACCTTCTTATCATAACAGATTATAACAAGATGTAAAGTAACAATTATTTGAATTTCTCAGTTATTCACTTTTCGGGTCTTTTTTTTTAATGAAAAATTTTATTGTCGTGAACAGTAGAATGTCAATGCTCCTACGTGTAATTTACAGACACGCTTTGTTCTTTTTCTTGCTCACCGAACTTCATATATAAATGGTTCATAACCTCTTCTTCCAATTTATGTCGGTCCACGCAATCCGTTAGTTCTTTCCTGTCAATCATTCTTTTTTACAATTTGTTTTCATAATGTTTGCTGCCTTTATCACATCATTTTTCATCTTCTCCTCACAACCCACTTTTTCAACTTTTGACGATTCCTTTTCTATAACATGTTGCACATCTTCGTCACTTGCATATATCTGTCTACATATATCGTTACCTTGTCTAAGTTTATACTGCTCAAGTCGTAACATTATATTGTGCAGTATAATGACTGTTCTTTCAACAAACATATTATTATCTTGACTTCCTATTATTCTGTATTTACTGATTACAGATCGAAAAATTTTCCACCTTTTTCCTTACCTTCGCTACTTCTTCCACGAATAACTTCTCATTACAGTTTTTATAATTTCCTCGAGCCTCAAGAAAAATGGGCCGTAGGGGGTATTTTCCGTCTAGGTTGAAATATAGAAGATGGAGAATTGCAGGTGACGGTTTAATGTTGTATCCCGTTTCATGTTCTAGCAAAATAATACCAGCAAAAATATCATTCAGGACTGGTGACCCGCTTAGTGCATTGTTTTCACCCGAACCTTTCATATCTATATTTTCCCATGACCAGCAGTATCCTTCCATATCCACCCAACCTTCCACAGCTTTACATTTTTTCTGATTTTTTTTCTATTTTATTACTTGCGTCCTGCTTTTCGTTGCTGTCCAGTTTGCCTATAATAACACTTTCAAGGAATCCTACACAACCAGGAAATCCTTTCGTTGATGACTGTTCCTCAATTCGGACCATATCATTTCTTGTTATGGTTTTTTAAGAAAATAGGTCCATATTTTTTCACAATAAAGTCACAGAAACATTCTGTGGTACGACAGACATTTGAGATATCTATCGTAGAATTCGACACTTCCATTGTTTCTTTCTTACCTGTATGCAGGTATTCCAGTGATATTTTAATTATTTTTCTTCTGTCATGGTACCACCATTTGTTAAGTAACTATATGCATCTGACAGGGACGGCTCTTGTGTTTTCCCTTCTTTTCCAATTTTATTATACAGGTTTTCATATATGTTATATTTTTCTAAGAATTGTTTCTGTTCACTTTCTTTACAAAACTGATCATCATCATTTCCGTTCTCATATCTGTTCATGATTGACGATCTTTTCTTTTCTTTCAGTTCTTCTCCTCTGTAATTTTCTTCTACGACTTGGTCTTCTAAACATTTCTTCATTCGTATAAATACATTTTGCTGTCCATTTTTAATCACCCTTTGTCTCTCTTCTAATTTTAAAACATCCTTCATGTGTTGGTCATGTATCTTTCGCCTTCTACTCATACGACAATCTCTTTTTTGTATGGATGTCATGCTCGCTGATGTTCCACTTTTACCTTCGCCGCTTTCCATTATTGCGCTTTCATTTCATATAATATTGTGCAAGTTCATGTGTTTCACACTTCGAAACTTGTCAGTTTTGTAATTTTTCTTCTTTTGCGCCCATGCTCTATTCCAACAATTTTCCTTTCTTCATCCTACAATAATGTCCCATTCCTTTTTCAAATATAGTTTACTTATGACACGTTTCATTTTTTCGGTATACTCAACACCTCTAACTGGAGATGCCCATATTCTGGGAAATGTGGCAGACTTGACGGTCATTTTCGTAAATTCCTCTTGTAACTATGCCATTAAAAACATCTCTTAAAAAGTTCTTTATTCACCAGTGCCAGGCGATGAATATTTTTCGAAAAAATCCGGTTTTCACCGGTCGAACTAGAGATGCTCTATTTTGTACTTTGTTGACTTTCAGTTTTCCAAAAGGCTTTCGGTCGAATAGGCCAACCTTTTGCAACGTGGCATGCTCCGGTGCCACAAATAAATATAAACTATAATATATTATTATATATATATTATTGGGCTTGCCTTAAGAGCATCTCTAGTTAGGAGGCATTGAATTTTTTTTAATTAATTTTCAAAGTAAACAAGGGTGCATACAGTACGCTGAACCAGGTATACGACCGTTGTGTGAAAGGGTTTTTTATGGTAATTATTATTATAAAAACACTACAAATGTAGTTGTGCAATGATGAAAGATGTACACGTTATATTGTTATAGCCAATCACGGTATATGTTATGTAAGATGTACAGAGTAGAAAAGGGAAGATAGTGTACGTGATTAATAATTGATACGCGTGGCAATGCGATACAACATGGCTGTTAGATGCATATGGAGAAAATATATGTATATGTACAGTTCCAACGAATGATGTAAGAAACGTGAAAAAACATGTTCGGTACAGTAAAATAGAAGTTGTGAATGTGACAGTGAAAGCTATTGCTGCAGTGTATCAGAGTATGACTGGCCACCTGTACAAAGTGTAGGGACATGTAATGGAAGGTGGCAGTTGTTGATATGATATTGGATGATTACATTGAACATAAAAAAGTTATGAAAAAAGTGTAAAGGTGAAGGGCGGAAAATTGAAATAAAGTTGTAAAATTATGGAAACAAGAAGAAAAAATGTTAGCAAGTCAACCACATTATGGGGAGGTGAATATAAAACCATGAAAATAAGAAGAACTGAAGTGAGATCTCAACAAGTATGACATCTATACGCAATAAAGATTATCGTATTATGAGAAGAAGGGACAAGAAAGAACGGCAAAAATATATAATAGAAAGTGTGTTACAATTACATGAAAAACAGCGAAAAATCAACAACGAACAGGAACAACTTTTAAAAGAAATGAAGAATGTGTTAGAGGGCGATGGGAATGAATAACGTGATGTGAATGTCTGTAGTAGTGATGATGGGAAAGGAACATACAGGAAACGTTCTGACTATACTAGTGAAGTACAAAGTGAAGTAGAAGAAGGCAATTAATTGCAGTTCAAAGAAGACTACAATATAAGCATAAAAATATATAATCAGTTCCAAAAGGATTGTAGGAAGAGGAAGCAGTCACTAAGTGAGTTATGTGACTTTTTACCGAAAGTATGTAACTTATCAGATGAAAACATAATAAAAATGGCACTGCAATGTCTTCGTACAGGGAAATACGAATCAAGTTATGTAAAGACAACGATGCTCGATGAACTGGAGCTACGTGCTATAGTTAAATTTTTCTGCAATTTTGTTGAAAAGGAGTATGGGAAAATATTCCTCAAAAATGCACCAACAAAACAGGACATGAAAAGAATCGAGGAAAAATTTTGCAGGAAAGGATTCCCTGGATGTATCGGATACTTGGAAAGTGTTATCATGGGAAAATCCGACCTAAATGAAACAAATATATCAAGTACAAGTAAAGACGATAGTATACATAAATATATAAAGAATGCTGTAGAGGTTTGGGTGGATGTTGAAGGTTATTGTTGGGCATGGCAGAATATTGAAATTACAAATTCTGGTAAGAATAATGCACTAAGTGGATCTCCTGTACTGAATAATGTATTTTGTGGAGCTTCGAGTCTTTAACACGACGCAGGATACATCATGGAACCGTCATCAAAAGTACGTCATCTACTTTATTTCAGTGCTGAAGGAAATTACCCTCACTGGCCAATATTTATTGACGCGGAAGGAACTTATGTTAATCAAAGGGAAAAATATTTGAGGAAGGAGTTACATTGTTAAGAAAGGAAGTTGAAAGATTCTTTAAATTTTTGAAGAATCGTTTTCGAATCATGGATGGACGACATACTAATAAGTACGTAGAACGCACTGCGATTATATTACATAATATAATGATTAGAAATAACCAGAACGAAAAACGAGAAAAATACAATGAAAAAGGTGACGTCAACAGAACTGAAGAATGTGTAAGAATTTTATACAGGAGGAAAGGGAATGTTTAACGACAGGTGAGAGTTACGCAGAAACTGAAGGTCAAAAAATATGTATGGAAGTAAAACAGGATACAGCTAACAAAAGAAAGATGGTATGATAAGAATATATTCACGGATAGTTCAGACCGAAAGAATCTGAAAATTATGCTAATGGATCATTTAAGTTCAACGTAGACTGAACATAACGAAGAAGAATGTGTTTCAATAAATGACACGTTGCAATGACATGGTTCCACTTTTTCAATTTATGTAATAAATCGACAACGCAACGAGGAATAATGAGGACGACCAAACAACCTACACAAGTTGCGAAACGTACGATAATATCAATAGTTTCTGACAAACAAGCGAGTAAAGAAGGTTTCGGAAACGTTATGAATAACGAACATGATAAAATAACCAGATGGTTAACTTCAAAAATAAAAGCAATGTTTGAACGTTTATGTATTATGTACTTAAGTATGCAGCAGCATCAGCACGAAATTTTCGCAGCCGTTGTTTCTGACAGTCCAGGAAATGATAAAAATCAACCACAAGACAGAGCAGGTAGGATAATAGGAAATAATAACCTAATAAGGCAGGCATCATTATGGATGAAAGCATATTTGGATGTAAATTCCACTTTTCCAGACCTTATATTTAGAAGAAGATTCTCAATCCCAAGGGTAATGTATTTTCAATTACGGGATGATCTTCTTCGACACCGTAACAATTTTTGGAAGCAACGATGGAACGGTCTTGGACACAGATGCGTTCCTACAGACATGAAGATATTATCATGTCTGTGAATGTTAAGTTCAGTAAACTGTAGTGACAATATTGACGAGAGTGTGTCAATGTCTGAAGAATCGGTACGTATTTATTATAGACAGTTTTGCCAAGATGTAATGAAAGTATATGGGTCACGTTTTTTCAACAGATACCCATCGTTTGATGAGCTTGTAGAATTGGAACAGAAATACAACGATATTGGCTTCCCTGGTTGTATTGGAGCTGTCGAATGCATGCATTATACCTGGAAAACTGTCCCCGGCACGTTGAAAGGACAATATCAAAATAGCTGTGTATCAAAAATGGCCACCATTCAATGCAATTCATGGTGTGACCATGATTTATATTGCTGGTCATAGTCCGCTGGTAGAGCAGGAATTAATAATGATCAAAATGTGCTTGCCAGATCACCTCTTTTCAAAGGCATATTATCAGAAGAACTGTTTTTGGCAGTGGTGGAGGGGTATGACATTGGACAAAATTGTGAACCACATAAATTAATCTACTTTCTCGGAGATGGTATATACCCGAGGTGGCCTATTTTCACTCTACCAATTACGAGATCGAACTGCGAATACGAAAGAAAATATACGTTTAGACAAGAATCTGTGAGAAAAGACATTGAACGGTTGTTCGGTATTTTGCAAAGCCGATTTGAAATCCTTCGGCGAGAAAGTCGGAAATGGGAGTTAAACGAAACGATACGCATTTCCAATACGTGCGTCACATTTCACAATATTATAACACGAGCAAAACAGGCATGTGAAGGAGAGCTTGAAAATCTAGATTACGATGGCATGAAACGTATAATGGAAATTGGGAACGAGCATTTGATGGAATCTAACAAAGAAAGAGAAGAAAATATTTTACGTTTGGAAAAGGAATCTTCCGCATACATCGATGAAGAAGCGGAGAGATTCCTGTTACGAGATTTGCAATTTACGGATGTAGACGAACATTTTCGTACTGAACATTATGTGTTAAATATATATCTTTCCATTATATACAGTTGTTTATGGCAACTATAAGGTATTACCAACAGAAATACTGTACTTATGTTTGTATTTTTATGTCAATACGCCATAGAAATATGTGTGCGTTTGTACAATTTTTCTTTCGAAGAAATTATATTGTTTATACGTTAAAGTTATATAACATCAATATAATTTACAGTCATATCTTTTGATGCGTTTAGTCACCTTCTTTTCCACAATGCAATCATATACATTATCATCGTTTGTATGATTATTTCTTTATAAAATTTTATTACCATTTTTCTTACTACATTCTTACCATTACTTTATATTATAAATGTCATAACAAGTTCATTCTTTTCGTATAAAACCATCCCTTATAATATTTTTTCGATATTATGTACTAATATATTTTCTTGATATATCATAATATTATAGTAATATCATAGTAAACAGCTTCATGATGCATAGAATCTGTTTCTTTATTAAAATCCAACTTATGTAAAAAAAACTTTATCATTTCCAGCTTTCGAAAAATAATTCGATAATACCTCTGCATTTCGTTGATTGACATTCACAAATTGTTAATGGTTCATCATTACTTCCCGTCCACTTGTAGTCAAAGGTAAGTTTGGTACCCTTCTCTATTTCCGTTATGGAATAAAGAAATGCTGATATACATGAATCCATATCTCCCTCGTTCCACTCTACTGTAACTAATTCGCAATTGGGGCTGCGACTATGATTAACATACTTGCAGTCGTTCGATTTAACACCTACCCCATCCACATACCATTTATCTTTTTCTAACTGTACCATGTAATCAGCACTTTCCCCTTTACTCTTATATTGTTCTTCCCGCTCTTCTCTTTCCATTCCATTTAATTTTTCTCCTGTATATTCCATTAGTAGCGTTCCTTTTCCAACATCCTCATCCATAAATACTCCAAGTCCACAACTAGGTGATTTTTTAACAATCATTTTCTTCATTCCGATTACGTCGTTGTTATTCTTACCATTTGTTTCTTTTCTTGTTAAATTTTTCCATATCCTTCACGTAGTCTGCAGTGCCCTGCGGGTGTCGTGACCTATCCGTTTCCTTTACCGTTGTTGTAGAATGTTTATTCGTTGATTAGTTTGTGCTTCCAGTTGTTTAAAAATATTGTTAATTAGCCTGATATATGTTACATAATAAACGAAGTTACTACATATTTATAACATGTTCCATGTTTTAATGTACTTACAATTATTTCAGTACTGCTCTTACATTGTTATAGTACATACTTCATATATCTCATTCTTATAATAATCTGTGTCACCACAACCGAAACCACTTTGTTATTCTCTGTTCACACCGTACCGAAAAAAATAGTAATTAATATTATGTCTGACCTATCACAATTTATAATATCTTTACGACTACATGTCATCACCCATTACATACGTTTAGTTTATCATAGACATATTACCTTTTTAAATACTTCTACATACTATAGTTGAGAATATGTCATAGGTTTGATTTCAGTTATGTTTTCAGTTTCATTTCTGTCATGATAAAGTCACTTTCTGTCATATTTCTTACTCAACAGTGATTGCATTTCTATAATTAATTATTACAAACATACCTTTTCAATTTTCATCAAAAATGTTTATCCCTCTTCACAAATTATAGTTACGTACATATTTCTATACTAATAATTAGTATAACTTATACTGTTATAACATTATATTCAGTTACTTCTACTATTACTCTATTCTCAATAATATTACATTACGTTGTTTTTCCATTTTCAATATATTTAATTACGTTTTTCCACATTTCTTAGTGTACATTTCTCTACCGTTCTTTTCTACTCCTCGTCTGACCCAGATATATCATTGATATCGGTTATATTTTTTACAATTGTTTCATAACTACTCATTCCCTTTTCATACAAATTAAGATTTATATACATTCTTTCCATCTTACCATTGCGACGTTCTTCTCTGCTTACTTCTTTCATAATCCTGTTAGTTTCATCCATTGCATTCTTTATCATTTCCATAGAATGTTGTTTTTTATTTCTACGTTATTGACATTACTGTTTCGCTTCAGCGATTTTATTCCAATCGGTCTACTTTCTGCTGTTTTCACTTCCCTCGTCTTGCTGTCGCCAGATACACCCCTGTAATTTCGCACAACTGTTTGGAGAAGATGTGACGGTCTTCCACAATCTTTATTTACTTCATATGCAAGTTGGCCACTTTCAATACCTTCTTCTTCATTAATCAAATTTATTTTGATATGGCCATCACTGCGTGCTGGTTGCGTTGTTGCTTCAGATGAAACAGTTCCTATAGAACTATTCTGACCTACAAATGGAACGTACTTTTTGTCTCTATCGATGATTACTCCCTCATTAGAATCTACCTTTCCGAATTCAGGTATTGTTGATAGATATTCTGCAGTTTCAACATATTTGAATGTTACCCCAATTCCGGGATTCCTGTATTTTTCGCGTCTCCTCCTACTTTGATATACAGCATGTGTAAGATTACATATCCCTTCATTTTGTTCATTACCTGTCCTATTCATACTCAGTACCATGTTATAGCATGAATTCCATAATTGGCAATCTTTACTGAAAATTCGCTATTTGCTTCTCATTTATTCCTTACTACGTTGTAGACCATATTGTTCCCTAAAACATTTTTCACTACCTATCCATAATGTTTCCTCTGTCTGCACTAGTTGTTGTGTTTGCAAAACCCACGCTTTTTTCAGTACCAACACTTCGTCGGTGCTCCATTGTAGACCACTTCGTTTCTCTTCAACATATTTTCCATTTTTTGGTTTTAGATCCTTTCGGACGTCCTCCCCAACTACCAGTTTTCGTTTTCCTTTGTTCCTATCATTGCTTTCTATAGAAACAGATGATATCATCTGTTCATTTCCATTCTCCCCATCTATATTCTCATAACAGTCACCATTTTCTCTTTCTGCTTCATGTTTTCTACTTTCATGTCCATTGCCATATTGGTGGTTACTTCCCACATTTTCATTTATTCTTCCAACAATATCTACACCCTGTCTCTCTTCATTTTCCTTCAAATGACAACTATGATTTCCTCTACAGTTTATTGCATCACAACCTTCTGCATTACATTTCATACTGTCAGGTCGTACTTCACTTTCTCCATCGTTTTCTACTTGTACACTTTTCTTTTCTTCAGTCTCTGCTTTGTTTAACAATCTTTGTAGAATAGTCATGTGTCCATCCCAGTTCCTGTAGCCTTTTCCTTTTCGACTACCATTCTTTTCACTCTTCCTTGCTTCGACGTTGTCAACATCAACAACTTCCACTTCCTTCGATACATAATTACCTTTCCTTGACTTATGATGCTGTCTTCCCGTTTAAACATTTCTGTCTTCATACATACCTTTCACAATTATATCAACATCCCTATTGCCTGCATTTCCATTATTTTGTCCTTTCTGTTCGACAAATTGAGATGTAAATACTTTGCAGATTTCTCCACTACTACCTTTACTATTTTTTTCTTTTCTTACTCCTTTCTGGTTTAAACTGCTAGCCCCTTTATAATCTACTTTATATTATATATATATATCAGTATTTGATTCGTCCCCTGCTTTACCACCTAATGGTTTACTATAGTTACCGTAATTATATATACGGTCATTTTCAGTACCACTTGATTCATCTCCGCCTCCATACTTGTTTCTTTTCATTACTTCAATTTCTCCTTCTTTCCATAATTCCGATACTTTTATACTGCTCTTCTCATTTGACTCCGTTTCCATTACGTTTTTATCATTATTGCATATTGTTTCTATTTCCGGATCGTCTGCACTTCCGTAATCATCCCCTTTATGTACCTCCTTCCCCGTACTACTATCCACTCTCTCTTCCCTGCGTCGTCCTCCCCTATTAATCTTGTCACTTACTACATTGTCAAGACCACTATCCTTACTCTGCATGAAGCTGTTTACCTGGCTTCGTTTATTTGTTTAGATATTCTGTCATTCATTTTTTTCATAAATTCGTGCACAGTTAACTTACTTTTCGGACATACAACTGTTAGTGATTAATTGCCTTCATCAGTAACTTGATGTCGTTCTTCATCATCGCTGTCCGGTATTATTTTCTGTGCAGTTCGGAATGTAACACTCCGTAGGACCGGTTGATATACCTCATCGCTTTGCATACTCCAGCTTTGACCCGGTGTTGATTGAATTTGTTACACTAACAGCTGTCGCGCCAACATTCACGTAATAACTATCAGATATTTTGAGGACCCATTTCGTTTCTTAACTTCGTGCATGTACACAACTTCTGTTTTTGATTCGTGAACTACAATTGACCGTGTGGATGCACACATCCACATGACGGTGGGTGTGACGAAAAACAATTTCCGGTCATTTGCCACATTAGGTTACATACCCGTTTCGTTCACAATTCACTTACACATTTTTTATTTGTAGGTTCTTGCCTGTCCATTGCTGTGCACAAACTTACAGCACAACAGTACATTACTGTGCTTCGTGTTTAGTAGTTTCATAGATTTTTTCCTCTCTTTTGTCAACATCCATTGAATCATAGTTTTGCAATTTTTGTTCGATATTTTTCATTGGTCGTTTCATTTCATAGTGAATTTCAATTATAATTTTTGTGCGAGAACAGGAAGAAAGAAGAGGGAAGAGTTTCTCGATGATCCGAGTACTTTTTTATTCAGGGACCGAGAATGTCGGACTTTTTAAGTAGCTTAGAAGTGCGTGTCTGGGGAATGCAGGACGTGTGAAACGTGTACTGTAGTCCATAGTTCTGAGGTCCCTGGAAAAAAATCGAAATTTTCACTAAGTTAAATTGATTATTCGTTGAAAACATAGGTAGTAACAAGTACAGATTCCATGCGAATGTCGGTCACCCTATTATAGGGAGTGGGAAAAAATAATAATAACAATATTTTTGTTTTGATATGTTTTGATTTTTTGATTGGCTGATTGATTGATTTTTTTTGAAGAGTACCAACACGAGCTGATTGGGTACGAGTATTTTTCATGTTAGTGTAGCGATAGAGCAGTATGACGTGGATGCTGTTGATGGTATGGTGTAAGGGAGGCGCATCTATATAAGGCTGATGTGGGGATGGATGGTGGTCTGAGGTCTGTGACAGCCTCCCTGCGCCGAGTGTAGTATAGATTGAGGCTGGAGTTGGATCTGGTTCTGTGGGTTCTTTTGGTTTTGTGTCTGCAGTGGGTACATTTTTGATAAGATCAGTTGTTGTTTATGTTTGGTAGGTCCGAGCGACTTCGTGAGGAAGTCGGCCTTGTTGCATTCAGATTGTACATGGATTGGACGAAGAGTTTTGTTTCCCATTTAATGCTGCAGATGGTGGTGTCGTATGTCAATATGTTTTCTTCTTTTTGTGGGAGCTTGATTTCTAGCGATTTGTAGAGCACTCTGGCTATCAATGTGCAGGTTTGTAGGTGCATTTGTGGTTGATGGATACATATCCTGGATTAGTTTGCGGAGCCAAATTAGTTCTTGAGCTGCGTGGGACGCCGCCAGGTATTCGGCTTCACATGTGCTTAGAGCAATTGTTGGTATCTCTCTTGACCACCATGAAACTGGACTGCCGAAAGAAGTGTGAATCGCACCTTCTTGTGAATGGCGGTGTTTGGAAGATGCAAAGTCAGCATCAGAGTGGGTCTCTAGATGATTAGGATTGTGGGTAGAGTATAAAATGCCATGCGTTTTGGTATTTTTTAGGTATCTAATAAGATGTTCTAATAGCAGTTGGTGTTGTTCTGTTGGTTGATGTATAAAAGAGGCAAGCCGAGATGTTGTAAATGCCATGTCAGGCCGTGTGCTGTCTGCAAGGTATCGCAGTTCCCTGAGAAGGCTTTGATATTTTTCTTTTCGTGAATGAGTTAAGAGTGGTTTCTCTTTGGATTCGTCAAGGTCTTGTTTAGTATGGAGTGGTGTTGATCTTTTCCGGCACTGTTCTAAACCACTTGATTTTAGAATAGACTGTATTGGCAGCGACTGAGAGAGATGGATTGATTTGTCTGGATATTTTGTGATGGTCCAGTTCAGATTATTGGTTGGATTTTTATCTCGTTTAACTGTATATTTGGATGAGAGAATATTGGTGAAGTCATGGAGAAGTTCTTTAGATGTTGCGGCCACCAGGAAGTCATCTAATGTGACTGCTATGATAATGTATTATGTAGAAGAAATATGTTTATAGAATAAACACGGATCGTGTTGTGACTGTTTGAAAGAATTTGCGATAAGATTCCGGGTGAGACCGCGAGAGAAAATGAAAGGGACGTTAGTGGTACCGTAAAGGTTGAGTTTTAGGATTCCGTAACGGCCTGGATGTGTCAAAGTTCCGTCAAATCTTGGTTCTTGGACTACATATATAGGCTGAGGTGAGTCACTCTTTTCGTGTGTAAAATCTGAGACAATGTCAAATGTGTTGAGATGGAGATGGTTTCGGGCGCTGAGTGCTAGGATGAGGCGATTGGTTGATTTGTCGGACATGAAGGCTGATGTTTGATCCGTGAAGTAATGGACGTTTTCTTTCATTTTATCGCCACGGATAGCACAGCGTGCTTTGTATTTTGTGATGATACCATATTTATCACGTTTATATCTGTAATGGACTGTTAGAGGTAACGGTTTAATCATTGGGGGAAGGTCTGAGTCAGCTATCCATGTTGAAAGCGTTCATGGCATCGAGATGGTTGATCTCTTCGTCATGTGCTTTGGATCATGGCGTGGCGTCTGGATACCTCCGTGTTTGAGATAAATTAATAGGCGGTGGAGTATTGATATCTATATAATGTGGGGGATGGCAGGTAAATTTAGAGGAGCTCAGTTTGAGTGCATGATAAGAACGAGCTGTGAGGACGGGGGCATTGTGAGGGATGTAAATTTTAAAATCTACGGGGCGTATAGATTGATTTTGATTCGTGCGGAGGTTGTATACAGTACTGGTTTTAATGTCGTTTCCGTGGAGGTATCTGGCTGGATCAGATCTCTGAGATAGTTTCTTTTTAGGTGCGTAGATGGGTATAGTTCCTGATTGACCAAATGTAAATAATTTAGTGGGCATACTGTTTGAGGCGAGCCACTGTAGGGAGGGTATCAGGTTTGTGGTGTGATGAGGAAGGAGGTTATATTTTTATACCGCATCCTTCACCGCTGCTGCCCAAAATGTAGTAGGGAGATTAGAGTGTGCTAGGTTTGCTCGTGCGGCATTGTAGATGGTCCTGTGGACTCGTTCTATGAGACTGTTTTCTTGTGGGCAGTATGCGGTTGTTGTTTGATGATGAATTTATGATTTTTCTATGATGGTGGTCATTTCCTTACCTAAAATTCCTTCGCGTTGTCACTAATTAATGTAGTAGAGTATCTGGAATGGAGATTATTAATTCCATGTAATTTATTTGTAATATATTGGATTTCATGAGAGCGAGAAATAATTGGAATAGCAAATAAATATCTAGTGCTATCGTCCAACAGTGTAAGTAATGTAGTGTTGTCTTCATTATCGGGTTCCATTGGTCCGACGGTGTCAATACTGAGAATTTCTCTAGGTTTGTAACTGTGCTTGGTCGGACGATGAGGTGCGATTTTTTTTTTCCTTCACTGAATCCACTACATGTCAGGGTTGAAGGTATTTTCAATGTGGACGGGACAATGTGCGTGAATGATGGATGTGATTTTAGCATTCTGAGCCGAGCCAGTGGAAGATGGTTGGGGGTCAAGTGGAGTACATGTGCCTGGTGGTGATTAGGATGTGCTCTTTGAGGGTTTTGTATGTTTGAAGTAAGGATATCAGTTTAAGTACCTAATTTGCTCTGTATTATTGCTGATTTTCGGAAATGGGGTTAAATTTTGTGGGTTTGCAATGACATAGATGATGATTACACTGGTTTAATCTGTTGTATGTTGTTTGTATTTTTTCTTGCGTTATTGTGAAGATTTTTGGAATGACTACCGTATTGTTGTGATGGAGATGACGAGTTATGTGGCTGGGTTTGCTGCAAGTCTTGAATTACGTTAGGGTCTGGTAGACTATTATCGTGTGATGTTGTATATTTTCTTACTTTTTTGGCTATTTGTTGTTGAGTGTAAGGTTTTTACGTTATTCGGAACGTGTTTTGTCTGAGGATTGGCGTTAGAATGATAGTTTTGGAAGAAACACTCTTTTTACTGGTCGGTCGCGCGCGAGGGGGTAAATGAGTAACTGTGTTGATTGAACGTGGCATGTATTCAATGAGAGCTTTGCTAGACGGTACGGGATTCATATGAGTATCTGATGATACTCTGATCACATATTGCGGGTCTTCCCATCCTGCTTCTGCCACGACGCGATGGGGTTTCCGGAACTTGTCAATAATTTGGGCCATATAAGGATAAAATTGAACTAGGCTATATCTTCTTGTCATAATATTTACAAAAATTATAGCAGTTGTTCTTTCAGGTGACACGACGGCCGTAGTTATGATTGTGCGTTTTCGTGTTGGTATAGATATTTTACCGCGGTGAGTGGATGTAGTTTTGGGGTTAGTCGCTGTGTAGGTATAGTCAGGAGGATTAATCGGTTTCATAGAAGGAGTGGGAGGTGTTATGTGGTTCATATTAGCGCCCGAGTCCAAGCAAAATGCTAATGGTGGCTTACCTTCGGTAGTTTCCTCCTCTTGTGGGGGTATATTATCTGGGTCTATTGTAGTTTGAGAACTTGGCTCGTATTGTGCAATTTTGGCAACATTGGGAATCTAACTTTGGTTGGCGTTTCCATTTTGACGAACGAGTTGAGCAATCTGAAGGAGGGATTGTAAGTCTTGGTTGGATAACTGCAGAATCTGTTGGTACTGTTGGTACTGTTGGTACTGTTGGTACTGTTGATTGCTTTGATAATAGTTATTTGGTTGTTGCTGACTCTGATTATGGCTACTGCATTTTTTGTCAGTATGGAAAGCTGGACGTCCTAGTTTTCTGTGGAACGAGCATATGTTTGGAGGTTGTCGACAAAAACGTTGATTTTGGTGGTTTGGGGGTTGTCATTGTCGTTGTCGTTGGCGTTGGCGTTGGCGTTGGCGTTGGCGTTGGCGTTGGCGTTGGCGTTGGCGTTGGCGTTGGCGTTGGCGTTG
>JAULBU010016367.1:0-43088 GCA_032358235.1 Odonthalia washingtoniensis | reverse complement strand
CCAATCAGAAGATAAATGAACATTACAGTAAAATTATTATGATGAAGTGTAATATTTTGAAATACTCTCAAATTTTGTCGCAGTGTACTAAAAAATTGAAAAAAATTAATGCACAAAGTTTTTATTTTGTTCCTCCGTTCTTTTTGCAGAAATGTTTTACATGAAAATATCTAACCTCTGAGCCAGAATCCCAACTATCACCACTTCCAAAGTATCTGTCTACAAACTGATCGTTGTCTGCGTAGTATCGATTACAGACCTCTTTAACCAAATATGAGCACCGATCCCCTTGACGTGCAGAAGGAACATTTTGAAGGGGAGTTGGAACGTTGGATGAATCTGCTTGTGCGAGAGCTTGATTAATAGCTAATAAAGCAAACTCTGGAGAGATTAAATTCTTTAAAGTCTGCAGGTGGCCATTCTTCTGAGGTTGAAACTCTCTTCACCTTCACTACTCCAGGATAGGAAGAATCAAACAGAAAGATGTGATACTTGGTTATCTTTAAAGTAATGGGGATTGAAAAATACTCCGTCAAAACTTTTTTCCAATTCAAAAATTGAACTTTTGTTGCCTCTACCATTTCAGTACTTTTCGAGATTTTATCTATAACGCGCATCATATCATGAGGAGGTAAAACACCAATACGTTTTAAACGACGTTTAACGTGACCAAAGGCTGCATCACATGCATTTTTTGTATGTCCTGGCACCAGGAATATAAGAGTAATCACTAGTTCCAAAGAGTTCATCACTCTCCACAGTAAATAAAAATGCAGAAATTATTCTTATTCTGACCTGGGCAATTGTCAGCGTGTAAATTTAATGTATCATACAAAGTAATACCCCTTGTTCCATGTAATTGAATGACAAAATGAATCATAGAACCTATTTAGTTTGCAGTCTTAGAGGATGGACAATGTCCTTCTGGCAATCCGAATACAAAATTCCTGTTTTCATTACTTTACGTGATACAAAATATATCAAACTTAGGGCCAGTTATGAAATACAACTGATCTGGCTGCTGATGTAATGACGGAAGCAACTTTTTTCCTGAGAATTCGAATGTCAGGTGAAGCGGACCTGAATTTAAATCGATTAACGCATTCTGTATGCTGCTGTACAGTTTGAATTCAATAAGTGCCTATTTAAGATGCTCTTCACGAACACACCAAAATGATTCCTTTGTCGTCACATCTTTCGGAATTTTGAAACTATACTTCAGCTTTTGTCAAGTGTCGCAGAAGTCACGTCCTACTTTGTGAATTTTTAAATAAGGAAAATGACTTGATCACACCCGACAGAATTGATGTTTTGATAGAGGATCTTGTGGTATTAGTTTCTTTCCGTTTCCATTTTCAGTGACTGCATCTAGCAATGTTTTCCACTCTTCTTTATTTCTATTATCTACTACATCTTTTCGTGTATTAATAGGAAGAAACTTTATTGCGAAATATTTAGTAGACTCACGACCTGTGGGAGAAGTCAGTGCATGAATGATTCTATATCGTTTTAAAAATAAATTGTTGTTAAGATTTGTACTGATGATGTTCCTTTCCTATTATTACCAGCCTTTGTGCAGTATGGTTTCGGTGGTTGATTATTAACCTCTGAAGCATGTTGGTTAATAGAATTTGCAATAACTTGTACCACAGCGGAAAAAGCATATCGACAAACTCTTTTTCCTTTCAAATAATAGACAGTTGTAGTGTTAGGTATATCATCTGTATTGCGACGATGTGTTTTGCTAGCTTGGGCTGTGGCAGATAGTCACGAAAAGAGTTGATTTTCAGTGTCTGGTGGTGCAGTGAGGCTAAACAGAATGGTACGGACAAATGTGACGCGTTCCGTATCTGTAATCCGTCTAAAATCCATGGCCATACTGAAAGAACTTTCAAAGTGACAGAATGTATAGAATGTAAAGCGTGCCATGTTCTTCTCATAATGTGAACGTGTTTCATTGTACGGATCTGAATATGTAAAACTTTGTGTCTCTTCTTGATTTTCAAGATGATTTGTCATACTTTCTACTATTTCAGTTCCTGTCCCTTCATCATCACTCATATATTCATCATCACTACTCGGTTGTTGTTACTGAAGTTGTAGAGCAGATGCTTGAATTTCCTCAATATCGTGATCTAGCTCCATTTCAGTTGTCATGTAAATGTTGAAGAAGTGAGATAGTTACTCGTGGCACAGGAGGAAATTTATGTTCTGTTGCAGTGCCCAATTAATTTAATTAATTTCGACATTGTAATGTTTTCATTACAGATAAAATTAAAAATCTCAAATTTAAATTTGAGAATATCTCGGCAACGGCTAAGAAATTGAAGATTACAATACATCCAGTGAATGAAAATGATTATAAAATATCTTCTGATTACATTGTGTCTACAACAAGGCCTGACTAACTATAGAATCAGCAAGACTAGACCTTTACAGCGAACTAAAAATCAGCAGGGGTAAAAAATTACCATTTCACATTATTCATATGATCTGTTACACATCTTGTTCAGGTCACGAAAGTTATTGTAAGTCGTTGTCTTTAATAACATTATTGAAAGTGTAAACGTTTACACTTTTTCCGCGACAAATGGATCAGGTTCAAAAAACATTGTGACTTTTACAAAATTTTCTTTGATGAAATAACATGTTATTGCTCATGAATAGTGTTACAATCATCACACACTAATTACTTCTGAATAACACCTTCAAGCTACTGTACACACCTCTTCTTCATAGACACATCTTCTGAAAACACACTAATTAATGTACCAACAGTTGAAAGCTGATCTTCTTTTCTCATGCAAAGAAGATCATATAAATAGAATGTTCACATTATTTTCCATCCTCATCTCAAATTATAATAATCACATATCAATATACTGTCGTATGTTCTCATATCATTTACTATTACTGCAACAAGTTTGTCACTGGTGGGATCACTCAGTTATCGCTAGAAGTGTAATTATCATTCTCGGTCTCACTGTGGTAAATCAGAGATAGATAAAGAACTCAATAGCTCGATGGCGGTTGTCATCGATGTTTATTTTTGTCATGACCGTCATCTGGTTAAGAAGGCAAAGCGGAGGACGGCTGTTGTGTACAAGCTGACGGTATAATTACTGTAAGTAGCATAAGGTATAAATAGACTTCCATGCGGAACTCTTGTGACGCTGATTGTGGCCCTGCGGGCTCAGTTAACGGTCTCTGTGCCAATCCGAGTTCAATTCTCGGCGGGGTCATATTTTGGCCTTTTGGTCTATTTTGCCACGTGGGGACCCCTGGCCCCCAGCGCTTAATATTTGTTAGCTTCAACAGAAACATTGTGGGATTGATTCTGATTGTCGAATTGCCTTACTGACGTTCTTATTTAATGAGGGTAACTACCCGCTACAACAATAAGAGCGTAACGCCGAGGTGGTAATAACAATAACAATAATATAATGGTAATAATATATATGCTAACGTTAATAAGGTGATTTTATAATGTTAATAATATATAAAGATGATGATGTAATGAAATGTTAATAAAAGTAACGATATAATGATAACGATAATAAAGGGAATGATATAATGGTAACTGGTTGCCCGAGATAACAATAGGGATGTGTAGATTATTAGTGGGGGATGTACACGTGTTCAGTGGATGTGTAATTAATGCGTGAAGCGATCAACTCGTAGGTATACTTTTTGACCTGTGGGGTAACTCGATTTCTGCTGTCGCTAGATGACTTTACGAACTCGGTGTCACGATACTAATGAATACATTTACTACCATTCTACCAACTCTGGTTTTGCAGTTGGAGTAGATCGTTCACAGGTTGTTAGGCGTGTGATAGATTGTCTTTACTCTCAATGGGTGACGATTTGGCTAGTTGAGGAGGTTTTGTCGGAGTCTACTCTCGCCGGACATAGAAGCTTCGTAGCGTTCGTGCAAATTGCGGGTTCTGGGGTTTCTGTCCAATGTCTACCTCTCTGTTTATTATTTTCCCCGTCGGTATGTTATTTATACTGGATCCGGGATCGACTCTGGACTGTGAAAAGTATTACAGGTGTGTATTAGAATCTCACTGTTGACAATGTTCTAATTTGCCACAGTAGATTCTAATATATCTAAAATTCGGGTATTGTTGACTGTATTATTCTGTAATTGAAAAATATTTCATAGCTGTTACCGTAATTGAATAGTGTACAGTAATTTAGTGATGTGTAGTTTCTTTTGATATTTCTCATATAATATAACCTTTATAGTCTAGTCCCCCTTTTACCCAGATCATCTTTCATGCCCTGATAACATCGACGAATGAAATAGTCAATGGTATCGTTTATCATTTGTCATACCCTGATGATGGCTTCTTCTCGTCCATGCGCTTTTCGTGCTTATCATACTGTGATGAAAGATTCTTCTCCTCCATGCGCCTTCCATGATTAGTATCGTCTCTTGGTCTTTCGTTCTCTTCCTTACTATTATATTCTCTTACTCTCACCGTGTCTCTCTCACCTTTTATCTTCTATTAGTTTTATCTTCTTTACTCTCTCACCATGTATCTCTCTTCTTTACTTACTATCACCGTGTCGGTCTCTATCTTCACGTATCTTCTATCGAGATTCGCAGGAATAGGATCATTTAATCTATTCGTTATGACGAATCGACACTGATGAAAATAGCAATGGCCGATAAATTTTATCATTTACAAATTGTAGCTCCTTCAAAGCTGCCTAAGTATCCAATCCCCGAGTGCGTATATCCAACTCCCACATACCTACCAAAGAATCTATTGAGAGGAATGATTTTCGGCTGAAGCCGTCCTTTTAGTTCCACAAAAGCTTCAAATTGTTCAATGTATCAGTTGTATCCAATATAGTTTCTCAATTAAATCTCCAATTTTGATAAAATATTGCTGATAATTGAATACAGATGTGTTGTCCCTTTTTTTGAATAAAGCCTTATAAAATAAAGTTACATGTGAATTATAGACACATGTGCAATAAGATTTATAGTTGAACTAACTGTTTCTGTATTATATCATTATTATTTAGTTCGTCATCGTGTAATTGTAAATCATTTGTCTCATTTTATATCAAATTTACTCCATCACAGCGATCAGTATCCTCTAAATCGCATTTAGCCCATCCGTACCATGACTGAAGTTGATTTGAAACAACTCCATCAAGAGAGGTCTGAATTATTGTCTCCATTTCCTTCTTTATCGCTATGGTTTTGGTAGTGTCCAATCGACTATTGTATATTCCGTACCACCCATAAGGCGCAGATGTGACATAAATGTAGATTTCTTTTGTTCCCCATTCTCAGTTTTCTACAATTTTCAAGTCTCAGAAACTCTGATGAACTAGTCTTTTGCTAATATGAGATCAACTGCATAAATGTGAGCTCTGTTGCTGGTTTTTTGGATAATGAGAACTTCAGCGGTTGATGCGCCGACTCAAAAACGAGCTCGGTGCCAAACGCAGCATGGCTGAAAAATCTAACAGAGTGTTATATAAGATGTAACAGCATATGAATGTTGCGTTTATCGACGAAATTCCTTAAATGGGAATGAGAATGGCATAACATGTTCACCCGTTTCACGTACCTGACTGCCAACTTGTATAACTTTCTAAGATACAATTGTGATGTAGATCCATGAACAAACTGAACTTCATTTTGACCGTCACCGTACACAGTTGGCCAAAAAAAGAAAAGAGACTATAATTGACTAAAATCTGATATTAGTTCAGCAAAAGGTGAACTTTCGAAAAATAATAATGACAACGAAACAGATGGTAGGACAGATAGTAGGAAATAAACTGTGGTCATGCTTGTACTGAATAGATTTTTTTTAATTGGTTCACTAAGGCTGATTGACATTCTAACACCGCTGCATTTAGAACAGAACAAAGTGATAGATCTAACTTTCGTCGATAATTGTCATTATCAAGATGTACAAAGCAACCATCAATAAGGCCTGTTGCCAATCATATGTAGAGGTTGTCCGACGCAACTGCATTATTCATGTAACAGTCAAAGTTTCCAGATGTTATTGGCTTAACTTTATCATTTAATGTCATACGATGTCTGTTCTTCAATCTGTTGGTGTAGTTTCACGAGAGGCCATTGATCTCTATCTGAAACATTACTGAAGTCACCCTCAGACATGCCGACCCATTTTCAATGAGCTTTATGGATAGAAAGTGACTGCAGTGTTTTCATCCGATGAAAAGTACGACAGAAGGGTGAGTGGACTGAATGATATTTTGTTGAGTATGCGTAGTTAGAAGTATTGAATTTTTGGCTATGGAGAAATACGCAGTGTGTACAAGTCGCCCTGATGGAAAGATTTTTGATGTCTAAAACCTCATCAGACGCCGGTAGTCCGCGACGAATCCAGTAACTTCTAGAAATATTTTCGATTGAAAATTATTATCGTCCACGCATGTGAATCCAGATGTCATTCCCTCAATAATTTCTGGAATGATGATGTCAAATATTTCATTTGTACAGACTTCTGCAGGTGTTCCTGAAATTGTACGTATCGAAGGTTGGCGACAAAGTTGTGATAGTTATAAAACATGTGGAAGCATATATAAACCAGTGATGGATTCTCGTGGAAACATTGGTGTGCGTGCAGTAAAGTCATCCAAATATAGTAGCATTCTATATATGTAATAGGGGGTTCTGTCCTGAAGTTTACCAGTTGTATTACATCTGCTCAATTCACGACCGGTATGACCATCATCCATCGTATCTGCAGAACGTCGTAATACAGGAACATACGTCATGCTAAAGGCAGTATGAAGATGAAATGTTCATAATGTTAGATCATTACAACGAAAGAATGAGATATTGTCACATCTCATGGAATCGTTCCACTTCAAAAAGGTTTTGATGAAGACGGGAACGACGAAATTTTTCGGATGGTAACTTTTGGACGGCGACGGCTAATGTAATTGACGTGTTATGACTATTGTATGCCCCGGTTGCGCTGAAAGGAAATGACTAGTTCCATAATTTTCAGATTTGGATGATCCACTTTGTACATTAACATCTAATGATTTTCTTCGAAGCCGTGAACGTTGCGTTCCACGTTTGCAACGACGCCCAACTCTATCAAGATTTTCTATCGGCGAATTGGTATGGAATATAGAATTGCGAGCTATTTCAACATATTTCTTCACTTTGCCATGTAGATTTACTAACATTGAACTCTCCAGTTCATCGTACAGTTCGAGAAATCCTTAATTACATACTAATTCATAATTTTCGTCAACTGAAAAAATCTGAATGGCCCAACCCATTGATGGATTATTGTGAAGTATTTTGTTCTGATTTATATATATCCCATGCATTTTGGGATAGAGGAAAATCTTCTAAGCATTCATTACCATTGAAACCAAAATCAATTTCATCACCCTTCTTTGCTTCCTGAGGTAGGCCGCCATTGGATATTTAGAAAGGAGAACATCTAGTAACGGTATTTAGTTTAGTGATTATATTTGTGCTTTGAATTCTGCGGTTGCATAGGCCGATTAAATCATTTGATTCCGGAGTGAGATTACAATAATATTGATTAATACAAAATATGTCTCGAAAAGAAGATGGTGAAGGCTACGTCTACTTTATCACACGAACTTGGCAGTATCACTCTCACTTGTTTCATATGATTGTTTCCAGATGATAAAATTTCTTTAACTTTTACTGGAATAGACATAATCTTCGATTGGACGGAAAGATATGCTCTGTAATATGGGAATACATATTTCCTCATACATGAATGACTTAGAAGTGCATGTGGTGCATGATAATCAGCTACTACTTTGGTCATATGTTCGTAAGAAACCAGGGTATGTATTGCTTTACCGTACAGAGAGATGGAAGTGATCAAAATTCTTTTGCACACCCTTCTGTCCATAATGTTCAATAAAGCTTTTGCTTTGCGGACAATTTCTATGCTAGATAAATTTGATATTGATGTATTCAATGTTGAATAAAATTACTCTTCATTCTGTTCTATCTCTGATTCGGCAATCATTTTCTCTAGCATTATTTCCATTATTACCTCTTTCAAAATTGGAAACGTTGTCATTTGAAATGTCTCCCAATGTATTAGTCTTTTCAAGGATAAGACTCGCAAAATTTTCAAGTTGTTATGATACAGCCACCTCGTTCAGAGACTGATTATTTTGACGGATGTATGTTTTCATTGGATAATCACTAGGTGATTGTGTCGAATCAGACAATGAACCAGAAACAGATGCCAATGCAATGTAGTCGGTATTCGGAAACCATTTGTTGGAGTCCTTTCCAGGAGGTGATTTATCAAGAGTTTCTACGAGGTGATTTATATCGTCTGGATAATTTATATGATGTTCATCGTACTGTTCATCATGTGATGTTGTTTCTATGTCTTTTTTAATCACTATCAATTCATTTTGTGGTAGTTTCTCGTTGCCGAAGTCATGTTGAGATTGTGAGAGTGGTGTGGGAACTGTTGTATCACTATTTGGGTCATTACGTTGCTGCGCCCCTGTCAGGAAAAATAATTGTACGTTCAATAAGTTTTCAAGTTCAGACCAATGTGTTGGATTGGATCTACGTTTACGCCATCGTTTCGATTTACGCTTGAAAATGTTGAATAGATATCCGCTCCGATAACAATGTAAAAAGTTGATAGTGGTGATGATAACTATGTAGAAGAAGAAGATGGAGATTGGGCATATGGATTCGTCGCATTGAATTTTGAAGATGAAGGTGATTTGGTATTGAAGACAATTGAAATTTGATCATGTTTAAAGGTGAAATTTCTGCTGGTCAAGCGAATTTTGATATCATTCTCACAGTAATTTCATAGAAGAAACAATATATTTTCAGACTTGTATTTTTCTAATGAACGAAAATCACTGGCGGATATGAAGAATAGCCGATAAATCACTGAAAACTAGCGCCTTATTTTTGAATCCGCCTTCTAATGCTAAGAACATGTACATTCCTGTTCAAATCGCATTGTTTCATTGTACACCCTATTAAAGGAGAGATCTTAATAAAATTTGGCAGAATTGTTCTCAGAGCATACTTCAATTTTCTCATATCACATCAACTATTCTGATTGCGATTAAATTCTGAGTCTCATTTTAATTGACATCATCTTCGATAAGCAGGAATAGAGATGGGAAGTTAGAGATGTGTGAAAAAGGTTAGGAGAAGATATCGAAAAAACTTTTGGAAGCGATATCAGAACAGTACATATGCAGAACGAACTCTTAGGAAATGCTTATATTTGTTACGAAGTCAAAACTTAATTCAGATAACTTATCAACCCAATTTACTCAAACATGAAGGTGGAAATATTTCATACATTCCTTCGCAGAGATAATCATCGCCTTCAATGAAATCTGTCGATATTGAATCTTCACCTTCAAAAGATCATTTTAACGAAAAATGTCTTCGACTACGTGTAACGTACTCTGATAACAAGGATAATCTTATGGAAATGAAGAAAAATGCTTCAACGCTGACTTATGCATCAGATCACTTCAATATTAATAATCTAAAAATACCAGTATTTAGTAGCAGATGGAACACATGTAATTAGCAGCTATTTCCATCCAAAATGTGGCGCTAAAGACATAAATTATAAATTATAAACCTAAAACTACATCATCTTCATTGACACCACTTACATGTGCAACGATCGGTACTTCGCTGTCTGCCTCATAATCAGAATGTCCATTCCTGTTTGTAATGTGTTGTATATAAAATTCCTTCTCAGTAATTTTTAAAAGTATTTGACCCAACATGTTTTTCTGTTTCGTCGGAGTTGGTTGAAATTGATTCATACAAGAGTCGTTCAGTATTGAAGGCATATTTACAGGTGGGACTTTCGATACAATGACATCCTTCCATGTTATACCATTTTTCTTCACATCTTGTAATATAAAGTTGATGATTTCCTTAAAGTATACAGCTATAACAAAACTGCACCGGAGATAGGACACATTTGAGGACAATAAATGGCCTGGCGAATCAGAAAATCCAAGTTAAGAGAATGATGCTAAAAATTTAGCTGAATCCTCAACATGCTTGATTGCGCGACGCATTTTTCGCGTTTCATAACTCTGTTCCTTCTTATTTCTCATTTTCCAACCAAGTTTCCTGAGGTGTCCGTGACTTCTACTATCACATCGTGTTCAGCAATTAATACCATGTAGTCGCAGATAGTAAGAACATGTTTCAATGTATATATGTTTTGAGCAGTTTAATTTTTCACAAATTCGTCCTATTCTTCGACTCTTTTCTCTTCTAAATAAATTGAGTACAATTCAGGAATGTCTGAACAAGAGGTAGGAGTACAGTTTTTACCATCGTTCATAGTTGGAAAAGTATTACGCTGGATGTCAGACCTTACCCATGAAAGGCTTTGATCTTCCTGACTTACTCCGAAAAAATCGCTTCCAATAATCAAATGAGTAGCAAGTTTCATGGAAAAATGAGGGCTTGGCAGCATCCCTACCTTTATGCATTGTCTCCGTCACCCTAAAATACATAAGAATACATGCTTCACAATGTTTTGTTGTGACGTATCCAGGTCGCAACCACATAAGTTTCTTTAATTTTCTTTTCATGGGCTTAATATTGGAATGATATGTATCCTTATCTTCTGAAAGGGTTCTTGTCATTACTGAAGTGATAGCATCATCCAAGTTCATAATGGTTTCAGCAACATCATCAGGGTGAAATACGCACATCCTATCTTACTGTAGAGCCCTTAACGAGGTAAACATGAATCCCCGACGAATTCTTGAGTTCTTTTTCCTACTGAGGTTGTTAAGACAACCTTTCCATGAGAATTTTTCTTGGAGAAGAAAAATATTTCTAATAATCCATCAGCCGCGTCGTAATATTCTTGTGAGATTTTATTCTTAGTAAAATTAACACATTGTTTCATAATGCATATCCCCATTACTAATCTAAACAGATTGTCGAAAAATACTAAATAAGACAGAAACAGGACTTGCCCAAGAAATTCGGAATTGCTGTCCCCGTCACGTTTCCTTTTCTTGACGAACAAAATAAATTCAACGCCTTAATAGTATTAACATCTTCCAAAACATTTCCAAATTGATTAGAGAGAGATTTATGGGACTGCAAAACAGCTTGATAATTTTTTTTAAACTTACCCGTAAGCCTTCTCAATAACCAACGTTCTCAACACAGCGGTATCCATATTACCACTATTGGCTGAATTTGAATTTTTATGTGTACGTTATTGATCATCAAGACTACTTGAAATAATACGTGTATTAACAGAATTTCTTATCCTTTGCCCATGTTGCCTAGAGGTCATCGCCATAATTTCTGTAAGAATTTCTGTAGATTTGAAGTGATCTTGTAATTGTTGAGTTCTTGTAGGGACATGTTTCGTTATTCTCAGTCTACCATTAAAAATACTACTTTCAAAAGGAGAACTATCTCTTGTTCCAGTAGGTTTC
The DNA here is from genome assembly GCA_032358235.1 of Odonthalia washingtoniensis. Classification (NCBI taxonomy): domain Eukaryota; phylum Rhodophyta; class Florideophyceae; order Ceramiales; family Rhodomelaceae; genus Odonthalia; species Odonthalia washingtoniensis. Next base: position 31,601 of record JAULBU010016367.1, on the reverse strand, counting down.
CTAATGGGCACCGCCATCTCTTCTGTTACATTCACTCTTAGATCGGTAACGTTTCTATAATCAATTTCATGGGTTTAGTCGCTGCCCTCATCAATTACTTCACTACCTTCATGTAAGATTTACTGTTCTTCTTCTCCAATATGTTCATCAGCACCTTTTCTAACTTTATTACCTATACTAGTTATGGCTTGGCCGCATGCATCAAGACCGTTCACATGTCGTAGCTCTTCTTGATCACTTTTATCACTGTGGTCATGAGCCGTTTTATCTATATTATATATGGTTGTAGAGATAAATGCACACTGAAAATGTTCACGGACTTCTTCTCTGACAACTTCACTTCGACTGGATTCTTAGTTGGTCCAACATTCATCCACATGATCATCCAGTCAACTTGGAAAAACAAAGACGGAACCCATTCAACATGTCCATCCCAACAACTTTCGAATGTATTCTATTTTACCACAGCATTTAATGTGTCTCGGAGATAATGTCGAGAAAAATTTTTGGAACGCGTAATAGGAATATTCTCAACATGAAACATTTCTCTTCTACTAGAATAGAGTTTGTTTGTGAAACAATTTTCAAGGCGTGGACACGACTGGAAAATCATTCTACATTGCTCTCCTCAGTACAATGATGTAACCGTACATCTTCTACAGCTATGCAACATCCAGATTAGAAGTTCTTTCTACCAGAAACGAAGGTTTTTCTCCGGTTACTCAAGAAACAAAATTTATGTCAGATGATGAACCGATCAATATCGAAGAATGTTTATCCGAAAAAGCTTGGAATAGAGCAAATAGTATGGGAAAAGCATTTAATTACATCGCATCTTCATCTTTTACCAACCTACAAAAAATATTTTGCAACATTTCGTTGTACGACCCCGATTCCAACATGGAACCAACTCGAATGTTGAAACATTTCTTCTGCTGTCCAAACAGTTCGGAATCGCCGCAATGCTTTTTTTGCTATACCCGGTCATGTATCCAAGCCTCTCAACTTATCCGTTCCAATTAGAAACGCCATGGAAGTTATCGTGGACGTTGATGAGGACATTTTGCCTTCAGGGGAAATGGAAACAGGTAATGGTAATCGTGATCGTTCTCCATTTTCCAAAAAATTGCAATGAAATAAGAAGAAATCTAAGGTAGCAGGCAACAAATAAATGGACATATCCCCATAAAAATCTTCGGATATAGCGACAGAAGTTAAGGAGGAATATGATGTCGAACTAGAAGATTCAGATGAGCCGACTACAATAGGATTGATAGCGATGGAAGTGCTGAAAATAAGTATGAAGAATTAATTTTGCTGCTATGACTGCGATTTTCAGTCCCTTACTGGCACACAAGAAGATGCAATGGGTCAGAATGTACAAAATAATGTTCATTTCATTCTAACAAATCCCTCTTACAACATTAGATATATCAACGACTATCCAAATTCATATCACGATCAGTTCACGGTAGAAGAAATGAAAAATCGGTAAATTTCTTGGAAACTGTTTTGACACCGGGAAGTCATGCGCATATTTTTTGTTTGGAAATGCAATTTTCTTCCTTGGTTCAACCTATTAAGTCGAAGAAGGAATTAATCCGATTGGAAAACCCCGAAGATGATTGAATTGGAAAAGGATACAAAACTGAAATATAAGTGTGTTCAGTGTAGATAAAACACGGCTCCATTACAGGACAAAAAGGGTTACTATGAATCAGATCCAAGAACAGCCTGTCTCACGCATCTTTCAGTGGTTGAACATGCAGTACAATTCTGGAAGAATGGTATGGTATGTGATCACGATTTCAAAAGGTTAAACTACAATTGGTCTGGGTTCATTACTTTTGTCAATCCTGAAACATATATTGAAGTGAATAACATCCCAAGGATCCCTATACACGAAAAGGTATTCCTTTCATCTCAGACGGAATATTCCGGTCGGAGACAAATGATCCGAACAGAGCAAAAGTCAAGACAGTGGGTGATGGGTATTATTCTCAAAATTACCCATCCTGGTGAGTTGGTTGTGGATCCATGCGCTGGCACGTTTTCTGTGGCAATTGCATGTGTGCATAATCCAAAACATAGGAAATTTGTCGGTGCTGATATGGACGATAACTGTTCGGAATTTTGCTGGACATAACTGGTCAAAGATTTCTCTCGTCAGTTCCTAAACTATCAATACGACATTGAGGGAACAGAAGAAGACATACCTTCAGCACAACAATATTTATGAGAGCTGGATGCCATTCCGTGAAAAGAAGGGATGTATGGGATGTTACTCTTGGAATTCCTACAGTTCAGACTTTCCCTAAGCCCGTTCTTCATTCATTTCACAGGAAATTGGGGATGCACCTTTGTATAAAAACGGTGTTCCCATACCGTGGGACAAGTGGGAAATATCATGGAAGAGAGCCCTTTATGAAATATTCACAAATATTTTGCTTGAAATGGAAGCAGGGGCACTAGGTTTTCCCCCGAAATCATCCAAAATCAAACATGACGAAGCTGGTCTGGGGCATTTTGCCGAAAAGGCAATTGATGAAGGTTTACTCATTGGTCATTACTATGGAACGCTGGTTTACGGAAATATCGGCGGAGTGAATCAATTACAAAACATATGGAGATGGTTTACTTTCGGTATCGGAAGCGCAATTCCTGAAATACGGTTCCAATTGTTCACATGAATTCATGGAAGTGATGGATCGAAAAGGAAGGAATAGATTGTACCTGCCCTATGATGAATTACAAGGTACAACAATGATTTTCATTGTCTCTCTGGTGATGAAGCTTCGGCTAACGACAGATTGAATAATCCAAGAACTGCAAATTGCGCTCTCATCCAAAACAGAAAGTTGAGAACTGATGCAGCTGAACCTTCTTTCAAAACTTTAGAGATTCGTGCTTCCATTGCAAATGGTGAAGAAATTTTCATTGATTATGGTCCTGATCAAGTTCATCACGTTAAAGACAACAGTGAAAACGTCACACTCTTTTCGCAATACCATTTTAAAACATTTATACATAACTGTTACATTTACCCCGTTCTCCTGTACGACATATGCTTTACATTTTTCAAATTTTTCCGTAATATCTTACGTTTACTATCACCAGTCTGCTTTTCTTTTCTATTGGCCGCTCCTGCTTCTTTCAAATTATACCTAGAAAGAAGGAACGTACAGTTCTTCGAAGAATCGGTCTTTAACCAGCCGTTTCTTTGACCTTCATGCACCAGATATAAGTTTCCTAATACGGGAAGATAGCATATAAACATGGCTGAACATCAACAGCTTCGTTCGTTAGTTCCTCAGTTGTGAAAATCTCCATGTTCTCAGCATCTTTTCATCCTTTCCTGACAAGATACCGGACACCATCTTTTCTCCATCAACAGAAGGTATGTATAAAGTGCTACTACACCATAAGAGAGTATACGGTACTGGCAAGAACGATATTCCATCCTCCCTTCCTATACCATTCTTCGTAACAACAGCTGCAAGGCTAGTCTAGATTTTTTGCTCCTTCTGTTGGAACGGAATTAGCTGAGATGTTTCAGCACTGACCCATTCCTGTACCAACTTATCAACACCATGAGCCAGGCTGGAATATTTTTCGGAATGGCCTTCGCCAGCCTGTCAGAGTACTTCCCCTCCCATTGATTCAGTCACTTAATCGCTTCGCCAAGTATGTTAATAAGCTTCACAAGAGCCTTGTTCTCGGTTTTTAAATTTTCGTTTTCACCAGAAAAATTTTCTACCCTCTCCGCTAGGGCTCTTACAGAAGCTTCCTTCCTCATCCATGCTATTTCTTTCCGCTTCATTCAGCTTCTGTTCACGCAAATCCGAAGAATCAGATGTACGCCCCATATCTCCCCTCAGAGTCTTCAGTTAGGTCATTAAACTGCTGTAACGGTCAGAACAGCCTTCATGGTCAAAGAACAGTCCCTGTGGACTCCCTACTTCACCATCATCAAATTGAGAATTTCTTCCACCCCCATATTCTACATCAACTCTTCCTTGGCTATTTCCACTTCTGCTCGTCCGATCTGATATCACATTCGTACCATCTTTACGGTCATAGATCATATCGATGAGTCTTGTTACAGAACGTCCCTCACAATGCTATATACTTCTTTCTCTTTTTGTTGCACGACCTCTATCTCTTTTCTTTCTCTGCTACCTATAATCCATCCACGTGCTCGAGTGGGTCGACTAATTATACCTCGCTTCAATTCAGGGGTCTGTCCTGTTGATCCTCCACTGATTCCCCAACAATCTCCTCTCTACTCGTGTTGTATGGGGTTATGGATCGCTTCAAGTACCTAGAACGAGTCTAGTGTGCTCATATACAAGATTATGTCTCTTCTGCTTCTCCTTCAAACAAGTAATGACATGTGCTAACAGAATCTGCGCATAATTAGAGTAGTTTCGAAAATAATTCAAAACATTATCGCTTCAAATCAACTCATCCTACGCAATGGAGATTTCCAAACAACAATTTCTCTGCTTTTCAAATCAGCTGGAAATTTTTTGAACGGTAACTTTCTAAACAGTTTCCCTCTGACGGGAACCATAGTATGTAAATTTAAGCAGTCCTTACATATACTTATGATGTGAAACTAGTGGTTTCACAAATATTGGAAATGATTAATTATTAATAAAATTTTCGATGTTTAGTGATGCAACTTGTTGGAAAGTGGACACACAAAACATTACACTACAGGGAAAAATAAAAATTTATAACACTATAATTTCTCCGTATAGAATTCATTTTAGACTGACTACAGCACTAAAAATGGTGCTTCGGAACAATAAAATGGTGCTATTTTTCTTTCAAAATTTTCGTTAGCAGTGCATTTATTTTCCGTCAGCACCATTCTATCTTTTAAGATTGCAACACATTTCAGAATATTAACACTATTTTTGGTACTAGAGATTTCCGCAAATAGCAATAGATTACTTCTGACAATAATGCTCTATTAGCAATACAATTTGTTTCAATAGCAATAGATTTTATTGATATTTTGAAAGGAATTTATTTCTCTAAAATGTAATTTAATTTGTATAAAATGTATGTACAAAGTTTTCAAGACATCTCATTACCGTGGTGGGGAAATCTCCACTGAATTCAACACTCGAAGAAGAGGAAATTGTTTTAAATATTTTGATAGTAGGGTAGTGATTATCTGTGCTTCCATATTGGTTCTTTTATGTAAGGGAATTTTGACAACATTTTTCTGAATCAATTTCAGACTTGCATCAATCTTTGACATATCCGCTTTTGCAACGATAGTTACCCCAAGTGTACGGAGTTATTTTTGAATTTATCCAATTCGCTCCAAACATTCTTGCAAACGTTTCAGTTCATCTAGAATCACTCTCGGTCCATCCATGTACACCGTTTATTCAACATCCAGAGACTTAGCAACATTTTTAATGCTGCGAGTATCATTTTCCAATGCCTGTAACTGTTGTTAAAGATCTCGTAGTAGTTCTTCAAATCCCAAATAGTTCTCAGTTAAGAAATACTTACCTATCATATTTTGAAAACCTCCCATGAACATTCCCCACCTCAGCCCTGGTGTATTGGGATTAGCTTCCGAAGCCAGAGGGCAATGACCTGCAGTTGTTTCGTCTTCTCATTCAACTCAACTTTATTTTCCTCGTAAAGAAATAGGCAACTGCAACAAACTTCTTCGCCTCACTGATCCGTCGTTAGTCGCTGCATCTACTCCGAATCGCGCCACTGACCCAGGAAAACCATCTCGCCTCACTTTATTACGTCTTTTAGGTGATTCCCTTTATGCATTACAAGAATCTCATCTCCAGCTAACTACTATCAAAGATCGCCTCGATGCCCGTGTAGCCAAACCCTCTCCATCTTCCTAATCCATATCTACATCTTCTTCTCAACAACAATCATAACCATCTCAGTCTCAATCTCAACAACCTTTTTCACGACAACAAATTGAAATTGATAATAGCTTCTTTCAAGATCATAATGAAGGCGTTCGTGCTCTTTACTAACTTACTGTCACAAAATTGAATAAAATGACTTCACGTGGTGGTCCTTTGGGTCGTCTGGCAATTGACCTGTTAAAACTGCTGAACTTACCGCTGGTCCAGAATCTGCATTGGCTGCTGTAGACCACATTAGTTCTCATCTAAACTAATTGATACGTAAAACTCGCTCTGCGACTACTCTCACTAGTCAGTTAATTACTTCATCCTTTTCCCTCCCTTTCCCTTCCCTTCGCATTCACCGCCCCCCATCAACAATATACCATCAAATGCACCGAGAAATGATGATGGTACACGCCTTATGAATGGAATGTAGCATGTATCATCTGAAAATATCTGCATCTGATTCAAAACAGCTTGAAAAGCATTCCACCTGATCGGTACCGAAAGCAATGGCGCACATTCACCCACTGCATAAATTAATTGATAAAAATGTGATAAGAGCTCATCACTCCCATTAGAGACGTCACAAAACGGAATGCTATAAATCACATCCAGTCCCCTAAGCACAAGATTCGCTGGCACCTCCTCATTAGCAGTACCATCAACGTCAAACACATATGTCATTCTCAGGTTATTCCACTTCGATTCAAGTGACAGTCGATGTTCCGGTGAAATTATTACAGCCCCATGTGTTCCTAAACAACTTAACAAGGATTATTTCAACGCTCTTACCCGTTCCGACCCCAGCACAACGCCTCGATGAAACGGCATGATCCATAGCCGTCGATTCAGCACACTCGCCGTCAAAGTGTGATGCAAAATCTCAAATGTCTCTGTCAGATAAGGTGACAGAAAATGTAACCACATCAACCTCCATGTTTTCTTTGGCATTGCTAGCACCAAAATGGGGATGATGACCCTCGATTTCCCTTCGCCCATATTTAACGGTACGATTGTTGTGGGATTCTTCATGCAGAATTTCGATACGCGATACTGCGCTTGTCGTATATGCAGTCGTTTCTCTACTTCGAAAGCTAGACATTCCGGATATTCACTTACATCCCATTCACGTGCAGGTTCTTTGAGTTCCAATAAAACTTCCTCGTATTTTCCAGCAGCAAACAACACATGCACGAGTCTCAGCTTGTCGTTGAAAACACAAAATTTAATCCATCTCAATATCCAACCAACAACATACTGTCTTGAAATGTGATTGAGAAACGGAATGAATTCACAAAGCACCGCCGCGTTACAGGCCACACACAAACAAACACGTAATGTTAAGGTAGTAGCCACGTTCGTTGCACGCCTCGCACAAAACACCGTTCTTTCTTTCCAATCATTCCTCCTACTGATCGAGTTCACTGTATTGAGGATAGTTTGCTCTAGAAATACAATGCTTGATCTACAAATAATGGACATCTCATCCACTGTTCTGCGTACATTCTGCAAGTCATGACTCAGCCGCATGCCACCTATTGATTTCAACGCACGCCAGCCAGCCTCCGCATCCTCCAACATCTCGCGTCCAATACGAGAAGAATCCAGTCCCATTCCCTGTAACAGAATTCCGCCTTAATCATCTTTCGACTATCTAGCTCCACAAATGCTTGCAGCGATTCTTCAATTTCCTCCACTCCCGGTAAAATCATTTCTGAAATGTCCTTTCTAAACATATCCGCCTCTTCATCATCATCATCATCCTAATTCTCAGTTATCAAAGTGTTTGATCCACCACGTTTTTAATAAATGATGATGTAGACACTGTTGCCGACAGATTGAACTGCTCTTCACCATCAGTAAGCGCCTCTCTCGGGTTGAGAACACCACCAATTTTCTTAGCACGATACTCCATGCACTTATTTACACCAACACTGCTCATCTCTTCCTAAATTTTTCGTCCGACAACCCGAACAAAAATCCAAGTACGAAAGCACTCGCCATCAAATCATGACTAATGATCGCAAGCTCTGGAAAAATTTTCGAAAAAGACAGGACCGACAATAAATGACCGCGCTTTGCAATTGATAAAGGTTGATTTGCCCAGATCTGTCTCAATAATCCAATCGCGCGCTCTGATCCGGTCATTCTTTCCCTTCCTAATGGAAACAGCGAAGTCGTAGCGGCATAAAGTGCAGCAAGCTGTAATCTGGCCTCAATAGCACGTTTATCACCTGCAGGTTCCAATGTATCAGACCAACATCCACAAGATCTTGGAACCTGCAGTCATAGAAGGAAAATGATTTGTCCATTGATTTTCTCAACTCGTCCAAAGCATGTTTTCCGGCTTGCGATACGTTGTTGTTGGAAGTTGCTGGTTCAATCTCATCTTCATCTTTCAGGTTCGCTTCGTCCTCGAAATATTCTGACTGTGGTAGTGAAGGAATCTTTGGTTCAGTAACATTACCAGTTACTTTTAATTTTTTCGGTATCCGTCCCAAATATTTAAAGGTGGGAGGTCGTCCTCGCTTTGCTGTAACTGCTGTTTCTTTTGTATCCAGTGTTGCAGACGGCCGAATTGTTGAAGGGCGTTGACGGTGGATTAGACTATAACGTCTCAGTTGCATTATCAGACACTTCAATTTCCGCAGATATGTCAACGTCTGGAACGTCGATGTTCATTGCTGTTGAGACTGATTCTGTGATGGTTGCAAAGCATCGTTGGAGTTTTGAACTGTCTTCTTTGCAGATTAATGGTTGCATGAACAGGGCTGTTTCCATATTGAAATCTGGTTCGTACATAGAAACGTTGACGAAGATTATCCGCAGTCTTGTAAAGATGTCTGTTGTCATGTATCGGTAGGCCTTTCATCTTCTTTGCTGCGGTTTCAAGCTATAGGTCATACCAAATCTTGTTCAATGAGGTGGCCACGACCTTCTGTCAAGGAATCGTGTTGAGATTAAAGGGAAAAACCATTAAGCCTGGACGAAATTGAACAAAAGTTGATGTTGGATAGTCGTAGTACATATACGGAAAAAACATTGTACTAACCAGTGATATGTTCAATTATTTTGTGAGTCGATTCCAAGCTTTAAAAAGTGTTTGGCAGAAGAACCCAATCCTGGTACCGGTCAAGTGTTTAGTGGCCACCAATTTATGTGATTTGTAGCCCGCAAGAAGATTCGATAGAAGATCAACACTATGAAAGTACAGCATACACTCAAACGTTGATGGCGTTGACCTGTTGAATGGATTCTTTCTTGGACGTTTGGATTTTGATTGGATGATCATGTGAAAGAATGTTGGAACGACCAAGAGGCCTGCTCATGTATTCATTCTGTTGAATAAGTTGTTGAAAATTTCGATTATTCGGCCATCTTGGCATGCGAATGTGTGGATAGTAAGGGCTGCAAGGGCAAGTTTCCTGATTAGCTGCGTACCCATTTCTGCAAGAACCTTTTCACCATCAGCTCCAGCCGACTTGAATACGGAACAAGTCAATGTCTTCTTTCTTTCCTCGATTTATCTTCAAATCATTTTGTAATATGCTTGCATGTTACGTCATCAGTTGACCGAACCCAATTCAGATATCCTTGAAGGTAAAAATTCTTGTAGTTGAACTTAAACTTGAATATATTTGATTCGAATCTCTGTAGTAAAGCGAAGAGAAGGAATAGGGTGAATTCGGTTTCCGTTGACGATGATAAGTGAGATGTAGTAGAGGACATATTTGTTGACGACAACTTGTTGAAGACAGAGTAGGGACCGAAAATTAAAAATTGAATGGGTGAAGATAAAAATTGTATTGGCCTGTTTGTTAGAAGTAAAGTTGAACGAAGAAGGATATATTTCGTAAGATCCCTGTTCGATGATTCTTTAAATGTTTGAACCAAATACACGAAAAAAGGTCATATCCGAATATGCGTCAAATTACTTCTCAGTAATTGGTAATGTAGGTGACGGAAGTGGAAGTAATGATGGATGATCGAGCGTCGTCGTTGAGAAAGCAGGTGATGGAAGTGGAACAAATGATGGATGATCGGGTGTCGTCGTTGAGGTAAGCGGTCGTGTACAACCACATAGAGGGATGTGAAATAACAATGAAAAGATTATTTGTAATCAAAAATTTATAAAAAAAAAGAAAAATTTCCAACTCCATATGGAGTTGAAAGTTTTGGAAATTTGTGTAATGCAGACGGTCGTGGACAAATAATGTATAAATATTGGAATAGCTTACACCTGGAATTTTCAATGAGCCAGCACCAGATACCCCATCCTCCTAGTACAGGGAACGGAGTGTGGTTGTTACTGTAACGGCAAAGCATGCTGCTATCATTCTAAGTCGAAAGAGAAATACATCTACATCAAAAACAAAAAAGGACTCGTCATTCATCAACCTGATGAGCAACGTAATTCGATATTCTGATGCATTCAGTGACGAGTATAAAACTTCCTTTGAAGATGATCGCGTAAAGGATATTGCGCAGGACATGGAAAGGACAAATTTCCTGGACATGAAAAGCACATAAAAGTATGAACGTTATGCTCGCGTTGCAAAACTTTTGTACAGCTTCAAGAGTGTAATGAACCGAATCAAAACAATCAAACAGTTTGCTGCCGGCAAAGAATCTGGAAGAGTGGTGTTACCTTCTTGGACAGTCGTATTCTCACACACGGAACAGAGGAGGATATACTGCTGCGTTTGGATGGTGTCGAAGCTTACTTCGGAAACCACAGTAAACGTACGTTCGACGCAAATATGTTCTACTGAGTTGGTAATGCGTTCCTAGAAGCAATGCATAAGTTGCTTCACCAAATAAATGATGGGGGATGTCATCTGGAAGAAGAATAAATTCCAAAACCAGAAGGAACTGATGCAAGTGGTAATTTCGGAAACAAAATCGAGAATGCAATCTATCCACAGAATATTTTACAATCACCTCAAGCTATTCGAGTATTCTCAAGGTAACAAGTCCGCAAAATTGATGACTCGTGCGGCCTCACGACATGACAGACTTTTGAAGAAAATATGGAGTTACTTTTTCTTAGAAGAAGAGGACAATGCAACAGTATAGGAAGGAAATTATAAGAACAATGTTTCCGGAATGGGGGTGAATGGAGGACGTACAATCACAACAAAAAGCAGGAAGCGGAAGCAACGCGAACCCATTGCTATAGACAGTGATGATGAAAGAGAGCTGCCTGCGAAATAAACATCGAAGAAGACTTCAGGAGAACCACAAGCAAAGAAGATTGGAAAGAAGACTATATTGGAATAACAGTTCTCACCAAGAAATGTCAAGAACGCAACGGAAAAAAGTGGAAAATCTGTATCAACAAAAAGGGGAAACACATGGCCTGAGTCCATGCCGGATCGAAAACAGCAGGAGCGTATCGCTTCATTTGACAACACCCCGCCTCCTTTTATACACCCACCTGGATGTAGCCTCCGGAATCAGATTATGCTTTCCAGTTCTAGAGATGTCGTGAAAATAGAGCACATTTTGCTGCATCGAAGACCCTACCTTCCATATGGATGGGATAATATTGAAAATGCGGAGAAGACAATTAAAGCCAATAGGCCATCTGTAGCTTCGTTGAGGGGTCCAATTTCTTCTATGAGCGATGAATCGAGAGTCGTTGACGATGCGAAGACGATGTTGATATTGGCGTTAATACCAGAACATCATAGTGATTATATCCTTTTAAAGTATAATCAGATATTGGAACTCAGACAGTTGCCATGGACATGGGCTGCATGAAAGCAATTAAAATTCATGAATTTACTTCCAATTATCCGGGCGGTGATCTATGGATACAGGCTGCAAACGTTGACAACTCGGGTTACGGAATAGCTTTTTTGCAAGGAAAAACAACAATTGGACAGTGATGGGTATTGCATTCTGGATGGTATGTAGGATCCATTAAATTTTGAAGCAGATTCGAGGAAGACCAGTGTGACTGCGTTTAACGAAGAAAGTTCATTTCCGACAAAAGCAATTGCATAATTATTCAATGAGATTGATACATGGTTTCCAGGAGAAGAAGCGTTGATCAGTGAATCAAAAAAAATAATTGGAGTCCGAAAATAAACACCGGAGAGTCTGAAAAAGATCAAGAAGATAGGAACAAAGGCGTTGGACGTTACTCCAGTACAAGAAAGTTATTGGAGACTATATTTGAACCTCATAGAGACAACTTTTGACTGGACGAAATGCGCGCAGCACTGGACATATGGATTGGCTGGATGTGTGCTTTGATGGATGTAGATAATCAGTATAAGTGGCGGAATGAAATTCCTTCCACGTTGCGGGGAAGGGTTGCTAACCGCAACACCGCCATAATGATTTCGACGTGAAAGAGAGCAGATCCCCTGGATATTTCACGATTGAAACAGCTACCGAACCAGTCTCTCTATGGATAGTGCCAGGATCACACCGATATGTCAATTTAAGTGATAATGAAAAAGAACGAATTGCGATTTGTTTGGAAATGGAATTAATTGAAATTTCGCTTCAATCTATTTTGATTGGGCATACATATGTGCAACACGTTGGAGCAGGATGGAACGGTACAAACTGCCTCAGGTATCATATGTTCGTAATCCCTGAGGGAATCAACTTATGAGACTCAATTTCATATGCATATGGTCGGTCGTTTAGACGAAGAGGTGACATCAATCCTTCAAACATATCGCAAGATTAAAGTAGTCCGTATCAACGTGGACGAGGCGGCAATGAAGATGACAATCCCGATGAGATAAACAATGATGAAGATGGATATTTGAAAGATTGGGGCGTGGGAGAGGCTGATAAACCATAGTTGGGGTGAGTTTTCCGTCTAGAATAATTCAATTTTTCTTAACTCTTTTTATAAGCAATCCCTGAACGTAAAAATGCAATAAAATAAGTAATGAATACTTCTTGTACTACTATCGAAACAAATTTAATATATTTTGAAAAATCTCCAAACGCTGTTTGGATATGTGGCACATAACACATATGTATCTTTCCGATTATTATACATATGTTAAACATGTTGAATTAATGTTTACTTTTTTGTTGCTGAATATACCAACTCCATGTGGAGTTGGGATTTTAGCAAAACATTTAGTATTTAATATTTTGCAAAATTCCCAACTCCACATAGAGTTGGTATCTCCGAAACTGATATTCGTGAAATTTGAAAATACAAATATACTTACACGTACACCTTTCTTCAGTCTGTAATGCAAATCGGATCTTTTTATTTTCCTATCACGCCTAATTCGTGCTCTTTTACAACATATACGACGAGAACCATAAAACTGTCATCAAATGTGTTTTAGTTGCATACTTCACCGGATATTCATGACAGTAATAGTAACCAAACATTTTGTATGTGAAACCCGGTATTGCACCAATTCACAGACGTAATGACGGATTAGAAACGACATTCAACATTATGAAAGTACAACAAGAAACGCCGTTCAGACAATGATGCGTATGATGTGAAACAATTACAACAACACACAATCCTTTATGAAGAAGATGACATACTTGAGGATGTCTCGGGATGGCATGAATCACACATACCGACACAAACAAATGAGGAATCAGTATGGAATGACAAAAAGAATACAACACAATGTCCCGTTGAAGACAGTAAGGTAACATTTGCGGCAATGAATTTGTTACGCTTATCGGATGAAATTGGTTCGCATCATGTACAGAGTGTTATTCAATTTATTCACACAGACACATTCAAACCACATGTAGTTCGTCAACAAATAACCGATTGGAAAGGATGTATGCAACTTGTCGATGGCTCGATTGGTCAGAGTTTAATCCTCGACGGATTTCAAAAAAATTAGGTACCATATAAAACAGCGTCGGACGATAAGAGGAATTATCTCTTGTAAAAAAAGATATCATTGAAGTGTTACGTGGTCACCTAGAATTATTCAATGATAATGAGGTCATGTTTAGACCTTGATTCAACGAACGAAATGGTGACCTCGTTACCCATCCTCTCCAGTCCGAATTTTTCGCAGAGTTAAACATGTCCATAATATCCCATATTATGAGTAGTTAAAATTGTACAATTCAATGGAATCAAAGCAGGGACACAATGCCGAATTCCTTCACAAGACTGTTGCAGATATATTCCAATAAAACAGCGACAACGTTAAAGTAACAATCTTTGGTAGGATATCCAATACATGTCACGTTCCTCAACGTCTCTGTGCAGTTAAGACGTTTCATCATAGACCACGGATATCACTTGGTTAGTTTTCTTCCAGTTGGATTGCAAGGGTCTCATTTAGACCGCGACGATAATAATTACAGCACCACCAACCACAACGACTGTGACGACCATATTGTCATTGACGACCACGTACCACTAACGTTTTCTTCAAGGGGAGAGATTATAAAATCATTTCTTTACATAAGGAAATGGATGATATGGTCCTTGCTCCATTAATTGAAAGGTAAATTTCTGGCTTCTCACTGTGCACACGTGACAAGATAACATGGAATTGCTTCCCTCTCATAGTTTCATACTGTTGTGAAATACCAGAAATCAAAGACATGTCAGGTGTTTTACATAACTTTAATCCGACACGTCCCTGCGTAAGATGTTTGGGGACATCAAAAGATTTTAAGACTGGCGTTACAGCTGTTCTAAGACATGTTGGCACCATAAGATGTGGAAGGGGTAAATTTACGGAAATATTGAAATCATCAACTACAATGTCATCTACAGCACGTGAAAACATTCTGGTAAAAGAACCACAAAAATTACTTGAAGATATGTCAATAGGTAAATGGGCCCCTTCTTCGAAACTATGAGTACTCCAAAAAATCAACAGCTAGTTGTCCCCGATCTTTTCTCTATAATCACGTATGAAACATTGCCCAACCTCCATTTAGGAACATCTAAGGCAATCAATACATTTTCATGACATATCTCTCCAGCTCCGATGTATCCATGATCTGCTTGGATGAGAAGAAACACGGTAAATAATTTCGATCATGTCGCACAGATTTGTTACGCGCTTGTAATGCACTTCTAGCCGCAATAGAAAATCTGTTCGCTGCGCCGGGTTCCATGTTGACTATTCAACAATGGAGAAGTCACAGCAACTTAATGGTTTCTTCGTAAACAATTCCATGCAAGGAATGTTAGAAGGTAAGAATTTCAAATGTTTGGATATGGTTTTCGCTTTCGTGGCAGCATATATCGACAGAGTTACTGGTTACCAATAACAATCACCTCTTACTGATATATGCACAAGCCACACAAATTTAATGTAAGATCTTCCATACGACAATACATTGCTCGGCTGGTCGAATTAAATGATTGCGGATATTTCTGACAGATTTACACTTCTCAATTCAAAGTGCTTACACACTTTTGAGAAGCACTGCGAACATGGAATCCATACATTGAAATTTCATTTACTAGACCACGTCGTTGAAGACCTATCGATATTCGGGAGTATAAATATATTAGATGCGTCTCCATACGAGCACTTCAATACATTCTTCAAGCAATCTTACAGCTCTACTTCGAAAAGAATTGCAACTCGGATGGATGAAACCGTTAAAACATGATGCCTACCACTTCTACATTACGAAAAAGGTCACATCATGCAACCTTCATGAAAAACGCGGATTCAACATCATCAATACCAAACACTCAAACGTATAAGAAACTGTAACAACACATACTTAACATCCATCTACATATTTGGTACGCGACGGCGTTTCTGTTAAATTGGTTCAGATTGATGCGATCAGAAAGAAATATGATTTTTGTAACGAAGGATCAGACAACATTCTTACTCCTGTATTGAAAACACTATCCCGTACCAGTCTAACTGTTTTTACAGAACCCATTAGGATCTATTTTCCATGATAATGATACATTTTCAACAGACCACGAAATCGTTGTTACTTTCCTGAAGTGCGGCTACATCATTGGCGGTCACCTACCTACATTGCAACAGTATATCCATTCTACAAATAGTGTCAATTACAGTCCTCCTCCACAACACCTCCGGAAAAAACAACTTATTTTTACAACCACACGATTCGGTCCGAGTAAGAAGAAAAGAAATAGTTTCATCCTTATTTAAAGAGGTGAGGAAAACAGTCCTGTTTACTACATAGCAAAATTCCTTCTCCTATTTCGTACGAATCTTTCGACTAATACAGAGAAGAAATAAATGGCTTTTGTACAATATATGGAATTCACTCCACCAATCGACAATGTAGATAACACTCTCAACTTCCTATGCTTTCGTTAGTCTACATCTGATTAAATCTACTACACCCAAACTTGCGCCGAGAATGCATCGATTGACGATATTTTGGAGACAGGAGAATCGTAAGATATCATAGATTTAAATACAATATGTTCATCTGTACATGTGTTGCGGTAAAATATCGGAATTTATTCTTTTACTGAACAGTTTCCATGGCCACGGTAACGATTTTACATCAATCGATTATACATGAAAAGGGATTCATTGAAATTGGTTCAAAGCAATATTGACAAAGATGACTACCTCACATATCATGACGGCGTATGTATACATAATTTAACATTACACGACCTTGCTTCTTCATTTACTTCTATACTTCCGTTCTCTTCTATTCTTCCGTCACCGTCAAATAATGTACTTCTTATAGGTCCTTCAACAAATTATTTTCCAAGCTTTTCCACACTCTTCCAATCACTCCCTATTTCAGATATATATCATTCATGAATAATCCCACACTGTAGACGAATGTATTTACGGAACCATTCAGCTTGTACGGTAATGAAATGCTTCCTTGACCTCTTCGTTGCAACTATTACTGTGACTTCCCGTTCCATTTCTCTAAAACGTTTTTCTTCTGCCCCTACACCGCATTCCGGTACTTCAACTTCATTGGGTTCCAACGCTTCTACAAATTTTCTTATTTTGACAACCAACTGTCCAGTTGCAAGTTTTACATACTTCGAAAACATTTCGTTAAATTATTCCTGACGTCCATCACCGCGACTCTCTTTCACAATCAGAACGTTAACACAGCTGTTTATCCATGCATATACACGAGGAATACTCATTATATTTCCTTCTACAGTGTCCCCTTCCACTATCTGAGGTATATATCCAATGAAATCATGAAACACTGCAGGACCGATTTCATTCGTGAACAAATTCAATTTTTCCCATCGTCCCCCTCTTCATCACCTATACTTTCGCGTTGATTTCCCCTGTACTGTACTTTTATATCACAAATATTCGCGGTCCGCCACCAAGACATGTCCTGAACACCAAGTCTATTCGTTTTCAATAGTTTCCTTTGGGCAGTAGCTATTTCCTTTTCCCTTTTTTCCGTTTCTCCAAGTTCTTTCAAAGTGAATGGAGACAGTAGTAAACCATAACCAAGTACTTCAAAACATCTGTCCTTCACACCTCTTTTCTTTCTACTACAGAAGTCCGATAGTAACTGTCTCAGAAGTCCCTCTAATGTACCAAATTTTCAAAACGCATCAACAACGGCATTTCTCGATTCGTCAGACGGATATGTTTGTACGATTTCTCCTGTTGACAATTCCTTTCCAAGTAACGAACATATAATATCTCTCTCGAAATTTATGGAGGGCACATATATATTGTTACCGCTACAAAGAAAAGTGTGTAGTGTAGGTACTATCTTGGTCCCGTCTAACACTTTCCTTCCATTTTCAGTTACAATTCCACCTCGGTTCGTCCAGTTTCTTACATTGTCATCACAACATAGGTCTAATTTCACAGATTTTCTTACTTCCCCACTTCAACATTCGCTGGTCAACTGCCAGTCCAATCCCCAAATATTTTGTAGGTATTTGTTTTATCATCCGGTCAACATACTTTCCACTATTCTTGTTGTTTTCCGACATCTTGTTCAGAAGACATTGATTTAATAACTCTAAACGTTTTACCATTCCTCTCATTTCAGTAGTTTTACAATCGAGTTTGATCGCTTTGGATTCAATAGCCTTGATTGATACCTCTTTACTCAACGATTCTCATCCCTTTGTATTCGCTGAAACCTTGTACTCATTCATGAAAACTGTTAGTCTTGACTTCTCGGCCGATAATTGTCGAACCTATTCCTGCAGCTTCCGGAACTCTTCCATATTTACTTCCATTTATAGATTTCTAACGTTGTTGATGGAACTATTAACTTTCTCACTGTTGTCATAATTTTGTGCACCACTTTCTACCTCATCATTTCCAAGTCGCGATTCGTCGTTTTCGGTAGTAAATGTTTTCTCTACATCACTATTAAATGAACGTTCGTTTGTCTCATTTCTTCTCTGTCTTCCTTTACTACCTCTTCCAATTCCACTACTGCCACGAAGCCTACCTCTTTCAAGTCGATGAGGTGCCACTCGCCGTCCTATAGACAAGTTCGGACTTTGTTCATGTAATGATTCATCCCCACCATCACTGTCGGGTGTGCAGATATTTGCGACCTTTCATGGAGTTACACAGATCTCAATGTCTGCCTCGTTGGAATTTGCGAAATTTGTCTCACTATCCCTCCATTCGACTTTGATGTTTTCCGTCCAGTAAATGATGCACAAGCACTTGGCAGTCAACGTTATTTCTTACTACTGTGTTCATACAAGTCCACATTAACGTTTCAAACAGTATCATACCATCGTAACCGTTACATGATGTAACGATTATCATAGTAATTCTGTACAACAGTTCACCGTTTCACATTTTTCCAAACTTTCCTACTCCAAGTAGAGTTGGGATTTTTGGAAAAATCGAATTTTAAAATTTTTGGAAAAATCGAAACTCCACATGGAGTTGCACCTATTCTAACCATACGTGGCCCACCTTCTTCTCGCTTACTTCAACGTCACTCCTTTTCCATACTGAATACTGCGGTGGACACTACAAAACACAGATTTCGTTATTACAGGATAACTGCACATGTCATTTTTCAGCATTGTTCAATATTTCTTTTTATATATATATATATATATTGATTTTAAGCGGTTTCTCACCGATGCGTCAATGCACCGCGCCTGTCTCTAGCAGTTCCTTTTGTACACTATTTCCGGTTTCATTCGTCACAACTTCCCTTGCGACTGTCATTGAGACATTACGAAAAAAGAACTGGAAACGCAAAAAATATTTATATGAATGGTTTCCGGGTACATCCATTTATCATCCTCCAACCCTTCTCAGCCTCTGTGTGATCGTCGTTATTCAACGTCAGTTCCGGATGAAATCCACAAATTATTACGTCCATGTCATAATACAGTCACCCTCATTTCCCCTCCAATCCGATACCTACCCGTCATTTCCCCTACACTATCCAAATTCCTCCCTGCATTTGACTCCGTGTTATGTTGACGACTTTCTTCAATTGAAATTCGACTGAGCCAACTCATTTTAGCTCATTGATGATCTTCTCGTTGATAAACGAATTACTTCTGGTACATTAGTTCTTCTTCAAGTAATCAAAGTCTTCCAGAGAGAAAAGGTTTCATTGACAACATTTCCTCACTATATCATCTCTAATCTTATGGAAGTCGTCAACAGATGGTACTTGCTTTGAGAATAATCTTGAATCAAACTGAGGTTCACAAATTATCTTAATAACTTCTTCGATATCCTTTCTCCCCACATGAGCTTTTAGGATGCTTTGCGATATAGCCAATGATTTTTTCAACACTCCAGCTTTACCTTTTCCCATTTCCTGGCCAAGTTCAATTGAGGACAGCTTAGAACAATTGTTATCATCGCTGACAGCCGCCTGTTCCCGCCTGTTTTTTCTGCAATTCGATAAATCTGTGACGATACAAAATGGTTCTGTTGCTTTTTCCTTATCAAAACAGCTCGGTCAGAACAGAAGAAATTTCATTCATATATGCCTATTCTACAAGCTATGGCTTTTTTAAATTATAAATATAGTTCTCAAAAATATTTCGTAAGCACGTGAAATATTTCATGTGCACCTTCATACATTAGGATATTTCTATTTTCAGCATCCCATGCTGCCGTAAACTCATTCCCGGTACTTCCGGTCATACTAATTAATGGTTCTCTCAACATTTATCATCGTCCCGGTCTACCTCCGTGGTCACAGCCACGTCAAAGAACATTTTCCAGATATAGCTCAAATTTTTAAATGTAGATTGAAAGATATTTCCTAATTTGGTTTTACTTTCTATTTCCTTACTGTGCCTTCTGACGTTTCATCATTTGCTTTTGGGCACAGTTTTAAACACAGTTTTACTAAATTAAATTTTAAATTTTAAACATTGACTATGCTACCAACATGTCCTTTTCGTACCATTTTCTGATATTAAATTTTACATAAATTCTTGTATTTTGGGCCAATTTAAAGTAATTATCTTGACTTTTCTGAAACAGTCACTTTCCCTATTCCTTCCCTCCGACATAGTTGTTTCGGCCATTTTTACCAACGCCTTATGAACGAGTGATCATTGGCGCCGAAAATGACATTTCGGTCTTCGTCAATGCTCCACGATCCTTACCTGTCATGTTCCATCGCGACAACAGCAATGCGATAAAATTATATTCCCGTGGATATACGTGTAAATATTTACTCTTTCGACAATTGTACAATTTCTATCCCATCATTACAAATTACTAACTTTCCTTTTCTATGATTGGTTGTTGCGATTTCTGTTTACAGGTAACTTAGTTCCGTTCCTTTGCATACTCCGTCATCCGTACAGGTTCGTAACAACATCATTTTTCATATTCACATTACATTATTGTGTTCTTTTCATATACAATTTACTAACATCGTATCGATTTATATTATTTATGTGTTTTTCAAATGCCAGCAGATGAACAAAAGACATCATGTATATGATTTGGACATGTCACAATTTTGTTATTGTTTCAGTGGACTTTTGCAGTTGATTTGGCGTGCGTTTTCTCTGTTTTATATGATATTCTGATTTCTCTGTTTCTTTTTATTTATCAGAATGTTCAATATTACACTCTTTACCCCATTTCATTTCTCATTTCATTCTCAAATTCATATTCATATTGTATTATATGGTTATTATCATTATAATTATATATATCATGTATACCGTAATTAGTATACATGTATTGCAATGTATATCGCCCATATTCCATATAACATTCCCATATACCATCATTCTACATATATATCACATATATACACCTGATAACGGCCACTACCCATCCACATTCCCATTCATCAAATGAAAGATTTCTGGATTCACCATTCACGTTTCCATCCAAAAACTGTATGTAAAAATATAGTACCACTACGATTTTACATTCAAAGCGCGAAAGAATAGGTTAATGTAACATTCATAAATAACTACATTTTTCGTAGAATTTTATGAAGTATTCATTCTCTCTCTTATACAAAATGTGGACTCGCGGGCCTAGTTTACATACATTAAATTTTTCAATTTTTCTAGAAATATTTGCAGGCATATCCACTTTTTACTACAAAATTTGTAGTTTTTTATATAGTAAACATACACTAAAATGTCCGTTGTCTGAAAGATATTTTGAATTACAAATTCGTGCAATCTTCCCACACGTGGAAGGGTGCCCGGACTATTTCTTTCATTTATTTTCCACCGTCCGAAAGTGAATTTGTATGTCTCATACATTAAGTTCTACATAATCTCTATGCCCAAAGTTCGTGGCTCATTCATTTTTTCTTCAAATTGCGTAGATTTTGTCCGTAGTTACCATCCGTAACCATTAATTCCCTGTAATCTTGTCTATGTACACTACACGGACGCCCAAAATTCGCATGGACTAGTTTATATTTACTCCACCCAAAAACTAGGCCATTTGGAAGTAGGCATTCATTTCCCGAAACAAAGACGATTCCAAGACCAAAACGGACCAGTCCAATTTGGGCTACGACAATGACGACCCAAACCTCAGTGTACCCGATATGGATGGTTAGCCAATAAGATCACGCCATATGTCACAATAAAAAACGCGGCACCACCACAAAAGGCAATGCCACGTTTTTGTGCTACACTCACGGGTCCCTATTTAGGTGCACCTGCTACGGTTCGAACTCCCTACCAGCAAGTCCGTGTACCGTGGCACTAACCAGTAGGTCGAAGTGTTCTGAAATGTAAGGGCAGGATACTTTCGATTGGGTGCCATAACATACAGCTTGACAGTGAGTTCTTACACAGCTATCTATTCAGCTGCCGGTTTCTCAGTCTCAAACTATCGGCACGGCAGCTTGACAGAGAAAACTTGTTTTTTCTTCCCCATCATCGAAGTAAAAAGTAAAAAGCTGCATTCGTCTATAACAGGGTATGGGCCCAGTTTCTGACGCTACTGCTGTCAACAACAACTTGTCTACAAGGAAAAAGATCCCTTTTGTCTCAAAGAAAGTGTCTTTTTTGCCGTTATATCTCCAAACAAGATGGCCGAACCCGACAAACTGAAAATCAAGCCGCTGGATGACAAAGCAGATTACGCCCTCTGGATAATTCGTGTCAAAGCCGCGTGCTGTTCCAAAATACTACAAGACGTACTCGAGGACAGGACTGACCGTGAAGAGCCATCGAAAGAATACAAGACGCGTCGTCGCCAAGCAAGCAACATCATTGTGAGTGCTGTGTCGGATGCGCCGCGACGTGTCGTTTGAACCGTCATTATGAAACCGGTTGAGGTGATGGAGAAGTTGAACGCTACATACGGACTCGAAGTGGACAGCGTCTCAGATTGCGAAGATGAATTAACTAGTCAGCTTGAAGTACACTAGTCTCAAAATGGACATCTCGGAACACATCTACAAGATGGCTGCAATAGTCGAACAGCTCCGCGCCATGGACACAACTTTGGAAGATCAATTAAAAATTGGACTGTTAGTCGCATCCATCGACGTCTCTCCTTTGAAGCTGGTTAACGCCGCTATCAAGAACCTAGCAGAAGAAAACCTGACTTGGTAGGCAGTGACTGAAAGACTAATCGAAGAGTGCAGGCAATGAAGGCTGACAAATGCGAGTTCGCTCGCACCGCAGTCGAAACTAGTTCGTGCCACATATGTGAGAAAACAAACCACAGTACGGCTAAGTGCTTCATGAACCCTATGAATCCTTACAATAGGCTTAGGCTAGACAAATGATTTCAAGGCCCTAGTAGACATGGAGGACGAGCACCAACTAAGTCGTAGCGAAAAAAGCGCAACGATGACCGCCGAGGTAAAAAGGAACCTAGGAAAGATGAGCATCTTGCAGCTATGGCTAAACTGAGACACCGACAGAATCGAAAGGAGGATTTCATGCTTCTAGACTACGGTACCATGGCATATATTACTACTATGTCTAACCGAGTGTTTGACAAGGAAGACTGTGACGTACAGATATCTTTAAGAAAAGATTCTACTGTACAGGCACCCAAAACAAGTGTTCGTAAGGTACAGTAGTACACTGAATATGGTCCCCTAAAGGTTGGTTTGTTCGAGATACTAGTCTCCAAGAAACTGTCAATGAGACTACTGGTTGTCCCTGCATTGGTGAAGAAGTGCATTTTTGTCATCTTCATTCCAGTAAAGGCATTGTTTGTCGACATCTACAGGGATTGCGACATTATTGGAGTTGCGCCGTAGAACCACAACGGACTGTGCTACATATCAGACTACCAAAATGGCCTTCCGTTCATGGACTCTGATGAATACAGCGACACTGTACCTGCAATAATGGCGATAACCCGCGACCAAGTCTCAAAGACAGAAAAATATACCAGTTTTAAAGTCCACAACAAGATCGATTGGACTGACAAAGGGGCTGAGAATGAATACATGCAATACCACAAGGAAAGCTCGTCGCTAGTCGTCGATATCCACGAGAAGGACGAAAAGGTAATAAACGGTCCTAGAGACAAAAATAAGTCTCCATCGTCGCAAAAGTCGTCGTCGCCACCGTACAGGCCAATATCGCATGAGTCGAATTCGATCAAGGCAAAAATTTGTAAGACCCATCCGGCCACACTCTGGCATCTTCGTCTAGGACACGCGGTACCAAAAAACGACGTCGTGACTAAGAAGCTTCAGTTTCGTGTACTTCCCAAAGTGATATACAACCAAGTGGACGGTTACTCTCACAACCGGGGAAAGTATTGTGAGCGATTCGCAGGCAGTCTGACAAACGAAGTCAGTATTGGCAAACTGCACGCAGTAATCAAAATAAAAATCAAAGTACCATCCGTCAACGGACATCGATACTTTCTCATAGTCGTCGAAGAAGTCGCTACGTTGGTCAACTTCAAGCTTGTCAAAACCAAAGACAAAGCGTCCGAAGAACTACTGAAGGTAGTGAAGTACCTCCAGAGACAGACGGACGACAAGGTACATGCCGTACATATCGACGATGGGCCAGAGCCTTTTTTAGGCTGAGAGGCACCTAGAAAGACAAAGCTTGAAATTCACGTACAGGACTTACGGTACACAGTCAAATGGAATAGCCAAGAGGACTCATGGGACGCTACTCTCGTTGTCACGTACATGTCTTCTCCAGGAAACCTTTTCTCTCCGTTACTGGGATTATTCCATGAAGTACGCAACCGAGTGCAAGATTGCAGTGCGCCACACCGTGAATGAGGAAGTGTCGGTTACCGCCGCACATGGTGCACCGCCTCGAAATCTGGCTCACATGAGTCTCATGTGATCTGAGATCTTTTGGATGTAAGACTCTCTACCAGCCTGGCAAGAAGTTCTTGCAAACTTTTGATCTACGTCTAGAGCAGGGTCTGTATCTACGTCACGAAGATGGAGGTATCTACTACATTTGGACCGAATGGGGCTCCTTTCGTACTAAGCATGTACGATTCCATGAGGATGAATTACCTGGACGAAAAAACAAGCAATCGGCTAATGAGAGTAGGAGTCAAGACGACACTAAAGAGGATGATGCTATCTTTGACATTGGCAGCAAATCCGAAGACTAAGTCAATTCGTACAAGTAGCTTGACGCCATAGTAGCCGAGAACACCGACCTCTAGCCGGATAAAAACCACGAAGAAGCCATGTATGGCGAACCGGACTCTCAATTCGAAGACGATCTGACCCATGTCCCAACACAGCAGTCTACTCACTGAGAAACCAACGAGACCGGCTGTGAGTCGTAAAATGCTGAAGCTGATGAGACTTATTCGACTGAATCTACCCTAGACTCCTACGTGAACGACAGTGTATATGATTTAGGAAACCTAAACGATGGAGACGACACCGACGGACAAGAGTGAAGTTTATATTACGACCTTAGACCTCTACAGGAAGTATCATACACGTACAAGGCCGTACAAATCGGGATAAGGACGCAAGATGGACCGACGATGAGGGAAGCCCTTCGAACGCACGACAAAGACAAACGGATAGACTCTATCGACGAAGAGTTCAAGACTCTACATGGGGCCAAGATGTTGGAGTCGTATGATGGACCGAGACATAATGACAAGATACTGCCCTTCAGCATCATATTGAAGTTGAAGCGAGATGAGAACGGTCTGCCTGCTAGACGCAAAATCACTCCTAGTCTCCCGGGGTAACTTTAGACTGACGAGACGGAATACACTCAGCTGTACTCTCCAGTGGCATGCATAGAACTGGTGCGTATTGTACTTTCGGTCGCTAGCACCCATGGTTGGACGGTGGAATATATGGACATCAAAGGCGCATTTCTCTATGCAGACCTATCCAATAAGGACAATTTTCTTAATCGACTGCCGTCTATTGCAGCCAATGAGAGCTTCCAAGGACAAATCGTTAGGCTATTCAAGTCACTGTACAGACTACGTCAAGCGTCTAAATTGTTCTATTATATCTTGGAGAATACCTTCGGGGAAATTGGACTGAAGCAGTCGAGTACAACGGATTGTCTATTCATTGCTACTATATCGGATCCTGTACACATTGTCTTGTACGTCTATGACCTCCTCATTGTTAGTGTAAGCAAGGCCGTTGAAGACGTGAAACGCAAGCTAGCTAAAGTGTTTGTCACTACGAAACTAGGCAGGTTTGTCCATTTCTTAGTCATTCGTATTGACTACAAGCCGGAATTAATCATCTTGTCACAACCCTCCTTCGCCGAAAAAGTGATCGAAGTTGCCGGAATGACGACTGCTAAGCCGACTGCATCACCCTTGCCGCTAATACATGTCATGTACGAGAAACAACCCGAGTTGACAGAAGCCGAAAAATAGCCATACAAGACGCTCCGTTCCGCCCTGCACTTGGCTTTCTACTGTACTTGGAGACAAGAACTCATCCGGACTTATCAACAGCCGTGTCGATGCTCACCAGGTATCAGTCGAATGCGGGACCTACTCACTGGAAGTCGTTGAAGAATGTCGTTCATTGCGTCAAATTGACGGTTTACTACTTCATTCTCTTGCCCTCAGGGGTCATAGAGCTCTCTTTACAGGCTTGTTTGGATGCCTACTAGGGACGTGATCAAGTGATTCGTCGTTCGCACTCCGGTTATGTCGTTACGAACAAAGGTGTACCTATACTGTGGAAGTCAAGGATTCAGAGCTGCGTCACATTGTCGAATACTGAAGCCGAATTCTACACCTTGTCTTCATGCGTCCGAGAAGTCAAGCGGGAACGTGATCTACTAGACTAACTCGAGCAAGGCTGCAAAGTACCTACAGTGATCTTTCAAGACAATCTGGGGACCATATCATGGACTGAAGACTTTCAAGCACTTCGCAATGTCAAGCATGTAAGAATGAAGTAATTTTGTTCGTGAAGCCGTCAAGTCTGATCAAGTCACCGTCGAGTATACACCGACTCTCGAGAACGAGCTAGACTATCACACAAAGGCCCTTATTTCAGACATTACGCCCACGTAAAATTCTAAGTAGAATTCTGTTTACGTAAGTCATACAGTTTACAGTATAGAGGAGGGAGAATTCTGTTCTGAAATTTGCAATGCAATTTACGCAAGAAAGAAGTTCTGTCTTCCATCATTGCACATCCGTCGATGAAGAAATTGCGAACAAACAATTAATCATGAAAAAAGAACACACCGTATCGAAATGCCAAAATGGGAGGGATGAATGGGAGGCTGTGTTAATTGCTCTCGTGCGCAGAAACTATGATTAAAGAAGTACCTTCCTGAGCGCAGAAAGAGTTTGTGAATCAACAACCGAGTTGGAAGTCGGTATAGCACCGTCAAACAGAATCTCCATTGCATGTTTTGAATATAACTTCATGTTGAGAAATGCGCCAACGTGGAGACGAACGTAATGATGGGAGGGTAAACACCGCCGAAGGCGGAAGGCAGTGCAAAAAATGTGGAGTGTTTACAGTTTAATCAATTGCTTACAGTGTACTGAATTTACTGTAAGATATGGGTGCATTTTGAATTGATTGATTCTACTGTACTGAGTCTATGTTGATTGAATTGACACTAGTGAACTCCACGGTGAGACGTAGCTAGATATCAAATGTCTATAAATAGGACAAAAATACATTGTTGACAAAAATGAATAAACAAAGTTACATTCTTCCATACGACTTACACTTCAAACGATTTAACGATGCCGATTGTCTCTTTCAGATTCGCTTCCGTAATAGCGATCTCATTCTAATGGCAACGGCCGTCAAGTGGCTCGAGAACAAAACGTATACTGCACTAAATAGATACGCCGTGTCACCTTTGTTTGAAACATGTATAATATTACGACGTCTAGCATCTCCAACCCGATGGAGAGATGAAGAGCTTCTATTTGGAAAGAATGCATTAGATATTTCAGAAATCTTTTGAGAAGGAATGGCATGCTTCCTTGAGTCTCGCGAACGTTTGTTGGAAAACGAATTTTCTATATTGCTTTCAGGTCAAGGTTTCAAATGTACGCTGATTCAGCTTTTAAAAAATGTGATGGTTTCTCGAACTGTGAAGCGTTCATAGATGTAACGGATATTGGAATTGCACGTCCTGCTGGGGAGATGGAGCAACGTGTTGCCTATAATGGACACAAAATAAAGCATGCCTTAATTTTTCAAGCTGTAACATCTCCAGATGGATTGATCGCACACTGTTAGGGTCCAATGGAGGGCCGGAGACATGGTTGGATAATGTATATGCGCAGTGGACTTGAAGAGCTTCTTCCAGAAGTGTTACAAGAATCCGGGCACAATACTGCCTTTACAGTGACTCAGGATACAACAGAAGATGGTTCCTACAAGTTCCACACCAGGGAACTAATTTATCTGCATCCCAGGTGTCTTTAAATAAATTAATGTCAGCCGCACGCATAACTTTTGAATGGATCTTTAAAGAGCTGAAACTTTACTCCATCACAACGGAATATAATCTTAAATTGAAAGTTATTAATCACCCATTTGTTCGATGTATATTGCAGCAATCCTACTTCTAAACATGAGAAACTTTTGTTATGCAAATCTAATATCTCAATACTTCCTTTGCACGCCTCCAAGCGTTGAAGAGTATATTGAATCTGCAACATAATTAACAATAATAGTAATTAATTATGTTATTACTTCTTTTGAAAGGCCTCCATCATTACCTTAAACTTCTCTAATTCAAGCCTTTGCATCGCTTCTCGATATTCTCGGCGCTCTATTCGTTCCTGCTCACGATCCAAAGCACGATCTTTACGCTCTTCTTCACGCTTTACACGGTCATTATCAAATCGCTCTTTATCAAGATTCAAAAGTTCACGGTCGAGTTCAACCTTGGCCATTTCTTCCTCGCGTAAATTTCTACCGAAAGACTCCATCGGTCCTTCTTGAAAACTACGCGCGGAACTATCTGAAGCTATTTTTGAAGGTGTTCTCTGTCTTTTTGGCTCTCCGTCTTCATTTTCATCTGTGCTGTCCGTTACAACTTCCGTTGCTCTACGCTTCAGTGCCCTGGGTACCACTGCAGATCCGGTCGCCTCCTTCAGAATTTCCAATCTCTGGGTCGTTGCACGCTTTGCCCCTTTCAAAGCATCTAGATCATCTCGGGCGTCGCGCATATTTTGGAGAGTTCGTCCATTTCCCCAACTTCCGCTCCCACGCCCGAACGCAACGCATCTCGTTTATCAGTCTCGTCGAAGCAGCCTTGAAATCTCTTATAGCTATCCTGTACCGTTTTCTAGTTTACTGATTGCGTGTCAACTGTGTTTCGATTCAAGGCGGCTGCATCTGATTCGAAGCTCTTTCTTGTTTATCCAAATGATGCGATACACTCTTTGGATTCCGCAACTTCTTTGATGAGAAGAAGATCTTCCTCTGAAGAAAACTTAGAGTGGCGCCGTACGCGTTCATCTCTTATTTAGGTGTCGAGTATGGTTGGAGCAGTTGGTATGTGTGCTGTTATAGTTGGTCGTGGAGTAGTAAATGGTGGTTTCGGGAGATCAGCATTTGAGTCTGTTGTGCTAACAGATGCGGAGTTTCGAACTGTTGCAGGGTGTGGATGATGATTCATAGCGATGTTATGTACTTTTTTGTACGGTAGTTGGTTCATGGGAGGCTACGAATTCTCACATTTCGGCTCACGGGTCTCCAATAAATGATGATATTTCAGACATTTTTGTCATGGAAAGTTAGCTGAATTCTAAACGTGGATGCAATTGTACTGTTTTCGACCGAAATAGAAGAATGAAGGATCGGAATTTTATGGGCGCCATCTCTCCAATAGACAGCTGTTCGAGACTCACCGCAAGTTTCTAGTTGTCTTACCTGTTGACGCTTTGGCCCATCCTCGTTGGGGCGTGTCGGAACATGTTGTGTACGGTGGTCTACACAGACATTATTCCAAGACCAAAACGAACAAGTCCATTTTGGGCTACGACAATGACGACCCAAACATCCGTGTACCAGATATGGATGGTGAGCCTATCAGATCACGCCATATGTCATAATGAAAAATGTGACACCGCCACAAATGGCAATGTCTCGTTTTTCTGCTTCACTCGCGGGCCCCTATTTAGGTGCACCTGCCAGGGTTTGAATTCCCTATCAGCTAGTCCGTGGACCGTGTGTAACAAATCCCAGGTGATTTGTGGGGCAGAAGGATAAATTCGGGTCGTCATACAGGGGCGCTTTTTGGCTGACGGTGAAAGTATCTCGGTGAAAAGACTGTTGTTATTTTTCCGCGGTGTTTATTGATTATAAGAGCATACCCTCCGGTGCTGAGCAAATCAGCCAATAGAACAAAACGTGTAGTGTTTTCAATCTCTGGACCATTTCTACAAAATAGGGTGGGATATAGCTTCAGTACCACTCACCAGTTGGGACTACTTTAATCAAACAACTACAGTTGGACACACCACCCACCTCGACTACCGTGGAGAAGCACGTCGTAGTCGACATGGAAACAAAACCCATGCTCTCTGACGGCTACGATGACAGCATAGACATATTAGCAATGGACCTTCTCGACTCATCTGACGATGACAGCAACCAAAAGCGAAAACGGGAAGTCTCACTCCCAGGGCAAGCTCCCAATGTAGACCGCATGACAGCATCTTTTGCACAATGCCTGCATGATGACTACTTTTTAGGCACACCTACCTATCCTGCAGCTAAATTTCAACGCTGTTTCCGCATGATAAGGGATATCTTCATCAACATCGTGAACCCTGTTGAAGACCAAAATTCATACTTTCAACAAAAGAAAGACTCCATCGGGTCCAAAGGTTTAAGCGCGACGCAGAAGTTCACTACAGCGATGCATCTTCTAGCATACGGAAGCGCCGCATATTAAGTCAATGAATACGTCCGTCTTGGGGCTTCCACAGCACAAGAATCTTTGAGGCGCTTTTTTTCTGCCGTATTCACTCGTTTTAGAGCTGGATTCTTGCTAGAACCAGAGATAGAGGAGACTACAATGTTTCTGAGGAGAGCAGCAGGTGTGGGGTTTCGAGGGATGCTTCGGTCAATAGACTGTTGCAAGTGGATTTGGAAAAACTGCCCAACTGCTCACCACGGACAGCACAAGGGAAAAGAAGGTCTTCCAACTCTGACAATGGACTCATTTGCTTATGATTGGTTTCAAATATAGAATATGTTCTTTGACAATCCCTGCTGTAATAATGGCATCAATGTCTTCGACGCCTCTCCACTTCAAAACAAGATAGCAGATATAGTGTATCCTCTACCAGTCTAGTACGAAGTGGCTGGGGTGAAGCAGAAAAACCGTACTTTCTGGCTGATTGCATTTACCCCAAATCTCCTTTAGTCCTGCAAACTGCGTTGAATCCAATTACGAGAGAAGAAAATTATTTCTTCACTTAACAGGAATCTAGACGCAAGGATGTGGAGAGGGCGTTTGGAGTGCTGCAAGCGAAGTTCCACTTCATCTCGAGACCAAGTCTACTTTGGTTCGGAGAAGACATACACACTATCATGAAGTTCTGTGTCATTCTGCACAACATGGTGGTGGAGCACTGTGGAAAGTTAGGTCCGGTTGTGGTAACAACGAACGTGGACGTCACCGTGGGATCTGCAGCACCATTATTCTTCTACATATTAGACCACTCACCTGGAGGGATACCTTCACGTAGTATTGCCGCAGTGTATGTGGTCGGGAGCTTCCTTGAAGATGCCGACGAATACAATGAATTGCGCCGTATTATAATGGATCACGAGTGCAAACAAATGCGTACGTTTACAACTAAATAGAGTTCTATGGTGCGTTCTACGGGTCTATTCTTGATA